>PVJA010007508.1:0-49462 GCA_004027025.1 Myocastor coypus | reverse complement strand
AGAGACTGACACCTGCACAGATGGTTCTTTTTTTTTTTTTTTTTTTTTGTCTTTTTGAGACAGGGTCTCGCTATGCAGTTGAGGCTGGCCTTGAGCTCACTTTTGTAGCCCAGGCTGGTCTCGAACTCGCACCAATCCTCCTGCCTCAGCCTCCCGAGTGCTGGGATTACAGGTGTGCGCCACCACACCCGGCGAGCACAGATGGTTCTTTAGCCCCAGGAGATATACCAAGGGAAGGCAGGCATATCTCTGTCCCACCTTTCTGCAGCATTCAAGCACTGTCTCTCCAAGAGGCAATGAACTATCTGCTTGAACCAAGCTCCCGGGATGGGGATGAATTGGAGGACAAGAACCAACAGGGCCTACAAGAGCTCCCCTTCATAGAAAATAAAGATGAACGAGTAGCTCTGTTATGATTTGCATCTAGCTGTTCCCTCAAGCCTCATGCAGTCACGGGGCAGCTTTGGAGTTCCTGATTGATTCTTAATCCAATGCTGGGACTGCAGGTGTGAGTGCTACACCCTCACCCTTGGGTGGGTGATTTGCATCACAATGTGAGGAGGAGAGACAGGCTAGCTGGCTGCTGCAGCTGGGGCTTCTCCCTTTTGCTCTTTGCACTACGCCACCACTATGTGCCCCTCTGCCTTGGAGCCAGCTAAGTATGGACTGAAACTTCCACTAACTGTGAGCTAAATAAACCTTTCCCTCCTTCATTTTGGGTGTTGGGTATTTGTCCCAGCAACAAGAGAAGAGTAATTGAGACAAGCTCTAAACGTAATGGTACAACAGAGGCTGAGGTGAAGGACCTGGGGACATAAAGCAGAGGAAATTATAACCAATTCAAGGAGGCCTACAGCTTCCCCAGAGACAGGGGTTGAGCAGTTAATCTCTGAATCAACAACTAGTTATTTGACACCTCCCAAATATCTCCTGTGAAGGGCTGCCTTCCTCATTCTCCCAAGCTTCCTTCACTTTATGAGAGCCACTATCCTATCCAATTCTCTCCTAGAGGCATAAAACATAAAGCTAGATTAGGATGCTGAGCTGTAAAAGGCTCAAATCAACAGCTTCCAACATTGCCAGTTTTGCCAATAACCCAGTACAATTATGGAACATTGGAGTATACATGCAACTACTTTCTCTTAGTTCAATGAGAAGAAATTTTTTGTACCAATAATGATTAGAAAAATTATCACGTCTACACCCTGTGCTCTGTGTTTTGAAACTGTCACATTGTTAGTTCTTATTAAATGCAATAAAAAGTGAAGAAGAACAATGAGGAGGAGGAGGAGGAGGAGGATGAGGAGGAGGAGGAGGAGGAAACGACTCTCCTAGAAGAGAGACAGATCTTCCCTATCTCCACAGAGGCTCTGTTCTGCTCATCTGTGCTATCTTCTAGGATAGTCCTTTTAGGAAGCAGTCCTGGCCTTGAGGGTAGCTTAGGGTCACAAAAGGATAGCTAAGCACAACACCAAAGCCCTGCAGGACAGCAGGATTTCCATTCAATCTTTCAACTCTGCAATTGCAGAGCAACTGAATGATGTTTCCTCTTATTTCACATACCTAACTAAGGTCAAAGGCCTCTAATTCATCACTATCCATATCCAAGCTCATACTTGGGCTTTTCCTGTACCAACTGTTGAGAAGTTACTCTTCTCTCATTGCTGGGACAAACACCTGACACTCAGAATGAAGAAAGGAAAGGCTTATTTAGCTCGCAGTTACTGGAGGTTTCAGTCCATATTCAGCAGAGGGACATATGGCAGAGGGCAACCTTTCATGGTGGCAGCTAAGAGCAAGAGCCATGGGGAAAAGTAGCAGCAGCTCAAGCGGCTAACTTCTCTTCCTTCCTTACATTGAAATGCAAATCACCTGTCCTAGGGGAGGTGCAGCACTCATTTTCATAATAATCAATTATGAATTCCAAAAGCACCCCCATGACTGCATAAGGCTTTGAGGGGACACATATACACATACCATAACATTCTGCCCCTGGAGCCCAAAAGGCTCATTCACATCCCTTTATGCAAAAGACATTTTAGTCCATCTCTAAGAGTTGCCAAAATCCCAACAGTTTCAGCATTGCTGAGAAGTCAAGTCTGAAGTCTCTGTGAGCCCCTATACAAATGAAAATTTGAACACATTCAACAGTCAAAGGCACAAAACAAACATTACCATTCCAAAAGGTACACAAAGCAGGATACCAAGCATTGGGACCAACACAAGTCCAAAATCCAGAAGGACCAACATTAAATCCTGCAGGTCCTTGTGGAACATCAGGAACAATCTGTGGCAAATTGTAAGCTCCATGTGGCTCCACCCCATGGCAGTCATGGTAGTTGTAGCTCTCATGGCTTCTCTCTTAGGCTGGCTTTGCTCTCTCTTTGCAGTTTCCCTTAGATGACCCACATTCCTGGCTTTTCCAAACTTCTGGGGTTTCCACAAAATTGATTCTCACTCACAGTTTACTGCCCTCTCAGGGGCACACTGCCTGGCCTCCCAGGCCTTCTTCTGAAATTGAGGTGGAAGCCTTCTTAACCTCAGAACTCCTGCATTCTCAATGCACCTAAAACAACTGCCGCATGGATAACGCCAAGTTCTGCTGCCAGCTGAAGCAGTAGAGAGGCTTTCCTTTCTCTTGGCTGTAGGAGTCAGGTGCCTGGATTGTTGAGCACTTTGACTCTGATTCTGAGGAATAAATTCTCCATGACTGCACCATTCTGGAACCTGGGGCTGCTGCCAGTGCCATTCTGGAACAAAGGGCTCAGCGGCTTTTCCCTGAAGGCAAGATCCCTGACCTTTGTAATTCTGAGGCTGCAAAGGGTGTAGACCTGCCACCTCCTATGATGCTCTCAGGCCATCTTTTCCATTCTCTGGCTCCTTCTCAGCAATATCTTTGTTTTCACAGCTTTACTGGTGCTTCCTTTCTGGCCAAGTTCACATTTTAAATCCTCCTGCTGGGCTCCTTGCTCTTGATTTGCAACATAAATCTGGCTAAAAGTCCCTAGGAACAGCCATGCCACTGCCACAATATTTGTCTACTTTGAAATATCTTTTGAAAGATTCATTAGTCCTCCTTGCTTAAACTCAGTCTCAGACAAAGTCTTCGGACACACGCAAAATGCAGACAACTTCTCTGCCAAGTCAAAGCACAAATGACCTGGAGTCCAGCAATCAATGCAGTCCTTCCTCCCAGCAGAAACCTCCCAAGCCTGGTCCGTACAGGCAGGCCTTCCATTAGCCTTCTAGTCTCCTGATCTCTGACCAGAATCTCCCCTACAGAAGAGCCGAAGCTGTTCTAGCTTTTCACAAGTAGGCAATGTCTCCGAAGCTTTCCTATCTCTTTCCATAAGCAATTTCCAGAAACTCAAGACCCACACGGTCAGGTTTAGCCGCAGCAACAGCCCCGCTCCTGCAGTACCAAATTCTGTCTTAGTTCCTCTTCTCTCATTACTGGGACAGACACCTGCTAAATGGAGGCAAGGGTTATTTAGCTCATTTACTGGAGGTTTTGGTCCATACTTGACTGGCTCCAAGGCACATGGCAGAGAGCAACCTTTCATGGAGGCAGCTAAGAACAAGAGCCAGGGGGGAAAGTAGCAGCAACTCAAGCAGCTTCTCTTCCTTCCTTACACTGAAATGCAAATCACCTGCCCCAGGGAAGGTGTAGTACCCATTCCCACAATAATCAATTACAAATTCCAGAAGCCCCCCCCCCCATGACTGCATGAGACTTTGGGGCGACACACCTATACACAACCCATAACAGCAACTAACAGTGCCTGCCCTGGAGCACCCCTGATATGCTCATTGTGTTTCAGCCATCATCCAAACCAGCCTATGGGGGACTACCCTCAATAGCCTACTCAACAGACTACAGGATGTGGTAACATTTTAACTCTGGCCACTTGCATTGTGCTAGTAACAGAGAGCACACAGACCAACCCTTAAGAGCAAGTCCCAGAGATTTTCCTTGCCCAGCTCTGACACCACAGAACAGAAGAGGACTCACTGTGAAATGCTCCTGTGATTTGTAGTTTTCATCCAGGTAGACTCGAGCCCTGTTGTATTCTTTCATTGCATCACTTGATAGTAGTTCCCTAGAAGGAAAAATGAAAGCTCAGTAAGCAAAAGAACACTGACACCTCGCCATTTTACAGGTGTGCTTACAAGATACAAGGCTATGAGTCAAACACCACTTTTTTGTTGTTTTTTATTATTTTTAATAAGAAATAACAATTAGTTTCAAAACATGTTAGTAGGACAGCCACAATAATTGATACAATGCATATTGTTGTCTTCATAGCAGTTGTTCAGAATACAAGATGCAGACATGATAACTTTTCCAAACAGTATTGGCACAAATATTTCCTCTCATTGAACGAAGAGAAAGTAGTTGTATACATAGTCGAATATTCCATGATAGTAATGGGTTATTGGCAGAACAGGCAATGTTGGAAGCTGTTGACTTGAACCTTTCACAGCTCAGCATACTAATCTGGCTTTACTTTTTATGCCTTGTGGTTAAACTTTTCTGCTGGGTGGTTAAGTCCAAGTTAAAGCAAGACCTATATAACAAAAAATCACCACTTTTTTATATAACCAGATATTATGGTTTGGATCTAAAATGTCCCCCAAAGGCTCATGTGTTCAGAGGTGGGGCTTTTAAGGGGACATTAAGTCATGAGGGATGCTATATTTATCAGTGGATTAGTCCACTGATAAGTTTATAGCTAAACATGCTTTAGGAGGTGGGGCCTGGTCAAGAGGTGGGGAGGGGGGCTGGAAGGGTGTATCTCTCCCTGGCTCTTTTTCTCCTTGTTTCCTGGCTGCCATGGGTTGAGTACCTTTTCCTTGGCCATGCCCCTCTGTCATTCTGTTTCTGCCTTGGAGCCAGCCAGCTATGGACTGAACCACAAGTCAAACTAAACCTCTCTTCTAAGTTAAGGCTGTTTGGGTATCATGTCACAGTAATGAGAATGTGACCAAGACACCCTGAAACCAATACCAACCTAATGTGGGGCACAGGAAGGGAAAGAGGAAGCAAGATGCCAGCTACAAGAGAAACTGAGATCTACTGTGTATTCCAGGCACATAGGGCACAGGCCACTTGGCTCAGGCTCTGAGCCCTTGTCTCCACATAGCCCTCTAGGACTCTGAGACCTCCAGGAATAGATACACCAAGGTAGGGAGCCTGAGAACTTGCACAAGGACACATCACACGAAGTATAATTCCAAGGTCGGTGCAGAGTCCTGGCCCTCATGTCTGAGCCTAATAAGAAATGAGATCTGACAGGTGTGGGGGGTGACAGCTGTCACAGCTTTTCCATCATCCATCAGCATGGAGCTCCACTGCCCTTCTCCTTCTCACGTTTCACAAATCTTAAGTAAATGACAATTAGGTCTTCCCTGAAGAGGAAGCACTGCATACACAGGAACCCATGAATGGAGAGGCAAGAGGCTGCCCTTTCGACTGACGGCAGGCAGCAGGGGAGAAAGCAGGAGGGAGGCCCAAGCTCTAACAGCATGAGAGTCAGCAAAGACAGACGTGATGGTGAGCCCTGGTGGATGCTAATGGACCTGCAGGTACCCAGTTCCTGGCAAACATAGCATCAAAGTGCTCTGAGGAAGAACAACAAGGCTCAACAGTGAACTAACTTGTGTCCTATCTGAATCACCTCACAATTACTTGACGTGCACAGAGATCAATTTGTGGCCCATGAGCATTCAAAAAAGAAAAAGAAAAAGAAAAAAAGCCAAAAACTGAACCAGACTCAGAAAGGACAAATGTGATAGAATTATCTGAAAGAATATCAAAAGAACCATACATATGATCAGAGTCTTAAGACTACATGAATGAAATGAAGATAGGTAGGCCCAAAAACCACAAAACGAACTTGGGGCTTAAAACTACAGCACTAGAAATACACATCAGATGGATTTAACAACAGATTAAGCCTGCCTGAGAATAGACCACGGACTCACAGATCCACTACAGGAGCAGAGAGCAGCATTTGAAGAAATAGACAAATCATTTCCAATAAACCCATAGGTTGAAAATAAAATCAAACCAAAGAGCACATAATCAAGTTGCTACAAACCAGCTACAAAGACAAAAATCTAGCAGCTGGGGTGGGGGGAAGAACATTATATACAAGAAAATTGAGATAAGAACAATGACCAAATTCTCCTCAGAAACAATGCAACACAGAAGACCATGATATGGCATCCTTAAAGTAGTGAGGGAAAACAACTGACAAGCTACAATTCTATTTTCAACAAATGTGTCTTTCAAAAATGAAGACAAAGACCCTTTTCAGACAAATGAAAGCTGAGAGAATCAACAGCAGCTGACTTGTGCTAAAATAAACGTTAAAAGTTTTCTAGCCAAAGGAAAATGATCCAGATAAACAGAATCCACATGAGTAGAAAAGCACTAAAAGTGCTAAATGAACTGGTAGAAATAGCATTTTTTCCACTTTTCAATGTAACTCACCTGTTTAAAGCAAAAATAATAATGAGGCATGTGAGCATCGCACAGGCAAGGGAAAAAGCCAGGGCAGCTGAACTGAGGGCCAAGAACAGAGCGAGCCACTACCTGAGAAGCTCTGGTGGGAGCCACACAGAGGAGGCAGCCACATGGCCTGCATGTGTGCCCCGTGGGCTCCGTCTGCACTTCTCTGAGGGGATCAGTCACTCTTCCAGTTGGTGCGCCCTTCTTCTTAACAACTTGCAGGAATGCCTGATATATTTAATATCAATTTCTGTCAGTAAAGTGTGCTGCTGTTAATTTTCCCAATGTGGCTTGTTAAGAGTACCGTTTTATAAACAATGTGGTTCTGCTCTAATGTCATGCACCACGGGAAGCAGGGAAACAGCCTGTCCTGGCACCCCACTCTCTACCCTGTGTCCCCAGCAGCCCATACTAGCTGTTCTCACTACTGGGGTCTGTGGTCTGGCTGGCAGGAATGGCAGGAATTACTCTTTGGAACTGTGTTAGTGGGGACCACACTAACTTCTCCTCATGGTCACTTTGCCTATTCTTTGCACTTTGCTTCTCCATAGAACTTTCAGTGTTAGTTTGGTTTCTTTAAAATTTCCTTTGTTATACATTATTTGCAGGAAATGTGAAGGTATTTTAGCCTAAAAGCAACTCCTTGTCATGTTAAGGACCTTAAGTCCCACAGGAATTCAGCATAGGCAGCTGCATTGCTCCCAACATCTGGCCCCTGAACAACAGGACATATAGCAGAATTGTTCAATGCAGGGAGGGCCTAGCGATCCCATCCATGGATCCATAGCACCCCCACAAGGCCCTGATGTGGCCTGCCTTTGCTAAACCTTGGAAGTCTTCCATGACCAGCCCTAGGAGTCCTTAGGCTTCACTTTTGCCCTGCCATCAGTCAGAGGAGTCATTGGGAGCCCAGATTCTAGGTAAGGACCTAAGAACCCTTTTCCTACAGCGAGTGTCAAAGTAACATTTTCAAAGACACAGAGGACACATGCTTCTTTGGAAAAAAAAATACTATCTATGCTGGGTGTGGTGGTGCACACCTGTAATCCCAGCACTTGGAAGGCTGAGGCAGAAGGATAGGTATGAGTTTGAGACCAGCCTGGGCTACAAAAATGAGCTCAAGACCAGCCTGAACTGCACAGTGAAACCCTGTCTCAAAAAGGAAAAAAAAAAAAGAATACTATCTAGTACAGTGGCCTTCACTACCTTCCCAGTCCAACACATATTTTGTTCACATATATTCATTATATTTGTTCCCAGTGACTAGCATTTCTGTAGAACTGCATAGTAGATTTCTAATGACTACACCCTCAAAGAGCTCCTTCTTTCCATGATTTCTTTAGTCGTAATTTTCTTTGGAAATGTGTTTCAGACACATATTAACAAAAGTTCATGATGTGAGGGTACTGACTGCTTCCTGGACATATGTTGTTTGGACTAACAGGAATGGGTAGTCAGGAGAGAAAATCCAACACTGGCCACAGGCAACCCCACCACAAACAAATAATATCAACTGATATACAGGCCACTGGCAGGTTTTATCTGTAGGCATGTCTTTCACACTTACCCAGGATGCAGCCAAGGATGCCACACTACTCTCGAACAGTAGGACCCAAGAGCATAGGTAGGGCATGCCATCACACTGTCCTCCAGGGGCTAGGTGTCATCTGGGAGGCTGACTGATCCTGCTGCACCCTGTGGCTAAGGCCCCATAGCACCACGACAACATATGAGTCAAGCCCCAGCCTGAGCTGCATTCTGCTTCAGAAGGTGTTTTGGGAAACAGGGAGAGACTGCCTATCACTGTCACCTAAAGAAACAATACAAGGCTTGCACATGAGGTCAGGTGCCTCATTTTCTATAGCTAATGCAATATTCCTGCTCCACATCAGCCTAACACCCAGCCATATGCTATATCCTAATCATGCACCCTGAACACAGCCAGCTGCCAGTGTCTCTGAAGCAAGCTAACCACACAGATCCAAGGTGTTGGCCCTCCCAGGGACTACATACGCACCATGAGGAAACTAGCCCTGAGAGAGAGGTTTACGTAGTCAGGGGGAAAATTCAGGTAGCCGAACACCTCAGTGAGCAAAACCCTTCCCCTTGCTGTTCCATGACATACCACAATATCTCTGCCAGGGAGCCCACACAGCCTAGGTAGTATCTAGGAGATTCTCGCCATTGTTATCAATCTTGCTGATCACTCACAGAGTCAGATTTAGTAGGAGCTGAGTACACCCTCAGCTCTGGACACACTGCAGCCATGTTCTCAGCCCTGTGTCCAGCCAGGAAAGCCACACACCTGCACATGGCTCCAGCAGGTACTTATAGGGTAGGGAGGGCAGAAAGGAAAGACTGAAACACTTGCTGAAGGTGCGTACAGTCACCCAGGATCAGCTTCTGCAGAAATACACCTGCCAATCCTTGGCACAAATACTGTAATGTGTTTGGGAGAAAGCTGCAAGTCGTGACACACTTGCCCTGGCATCCTTCTGCAGACAAAGGGTCTTATAGAGCATGTTCTTCATCAACAAGAGCAGCTGAGCCCTGGCGGCAGTGTGTCTTGCTCTTGTGAAGCTTATAAAGGCTACTGACAGGACATAAAGGGTAGGAGAAGGCAGCAGCCAGAAGGGGGTTGGAGGGGACACCAAAGATCCCCAGGAGAGCACCTTGTGCATGATGAGGACTCAGGCCCTTGTTCCAACATGCCTTTACCAATGCTTCTTTCTGGAGCACAGTGAAACATTGGATATGAGAGCTATGACCTAAATTATTTTCTCTAGAGCCATATCACGGGAAGAAGAAATGATCCTGATTTAAATCTAACGTACTTTCATCATTAGAACTTCAGTCCATTTCCCCATGAGAAATTACACTGAGGATTCTCTGACCAGCTGGTTCCTCCCTCCTAATAAGAGAATTAGGTCAGGAACAAGAACTTTCTAGAATACCTGAGAAAGGCAGAATGGAGGCAACAGTGCCTAATAGAAGACAAAGGCTTCCAGATCTGGGGGCCCAAATTCAGAACAGAAGAAAGAAGAGAGTGGACCTAAGTCCCCTTCTGGGCACAAGCATGCAGAGCTGGGCACCCACTTCCCTTTGGACCTTTACAGAGCCATGTCCTAGAACCAGCTAGAAGGCCAGGGACCTCTTCTTCTCAGGCAGGACCCAGGTAGACCTGTCACCTAAGGCACCACAGGGATTCATGTAACAGCTGGCACCGTGCATATGGCTCCTTCTTCCTGAATGATGTAAATTTCACCTGTTAGGCAGCTTAAGCTACCAGTCTCACTACAATGGATGCCACTGCATGGACACCAGACCTGCCTGTTATCCATCGCAGCAGGCTGGCCAGCATCCACTCATGCGAGGCATAATGCTGACACAGTGACAGGGACTGCTCTGACAAGTCCCTAAGGCTACATCCTCTAGCCCAAGTCCACAGCTGCTTGCCCTTATGGAGGCAAGTGATTACTATGTGTCTGAGCCACGCCTTTTCTCTGTGGAAAATTGTAACTCTCCAAGGTGACCCAATCCACAGATGAGTCTCAGTGGCAAAGGTAGGGACCACACTCCCATCCACAGATCTATACCACTGCCCTCTGGCACCTGCCCTGAGACTTACTTGACAAACTTATCCACATGGGACATGGAGGCCTCGTAGTTCTTCCCTCCAAACTCCTGGCAGTGCAAGGCCATGAAGTGCGGCTTGTGCGTGTGCACGACCTGAAGAGGAAAAGCACACAGGGTCAGGGCACACAACCATCATAGAGCTATTCAGTAATCCCTATGGCCTGAGCACCCACAGGATAAGCAAGGATAAAGGCCGAAAATCTAAACCCTTGTGTATGTGTGTGTTTTTTTTTAACAGATTCTAGGAACTAGCCACTGTTTTGATTCCCACTATTTTTATTTCCAAGTTCTTCTACATTTTCAATACTATAAATCCTTTAGGAAAGATTCAGACTTTCTTATAATCTTCTTCAATAATCTATAAGATCTTTCTCTAATTATATAAAAAATAGTATTTGACTATAGAGCAAAGACTCCAGAAAAAGTAAGAAATGAGGTATAATCTCCCAAGTGAAGATACTACCTTCAGCACTCAATAATCTCACCACAGAATGCAAACATGGGCATGCATGTCTCTGAATATATGCTTGAGAGTGTACTCATAAGTGTGCTTACTGTGTATGTGAATTTTGTAAAAAGTATATAAATATGTGAATGCACATGAATGTTGACACAAGAGTGTGTGAGCATGTATCTGCAATGCATTCAAGTATCTTGAGTGTGCAATTGAAAGTGTGTATTAGAGAAAGTGTTTTAGCATGCACCAGTATATGAATTAGCATGTTCAAGTATTTGCATATTCATATATGCTTGCATGCATTTTTAACATATTCAGAAATCACTAAAGCTGATAATAAAAGCATGCAGTAGGTGCCCAGTGATGTGTAAAGCACCGTGAATGCACATCTTATATCCTTAAGTAACCCTGCAAGGTTGCACTCTGCTGCCCTATGTTCAGCAGGGGAAGATGCTATCACATGGCAGCAGCAACTCAGTCAAGATCACATGGCTTGGCAGACCAAAGCCTGGGCTGGTCCACCCTCTTGCAGCCTCACCTTGCCTATTATCGAAGATCTCAGCATCCCAGATCCCTAACAGCACGTGGCTTCTAAGATGACTAGCAAGCATTCTCACTTAACTATGCTCCCCTCAGCAAGACCAATCTATCCTAAACTTCTTCTGAAGATCAGCAAATATCCTTGACAATATGCTTCTAAGTCCTGATGGCCACCTGACCATGTCACAGACCTTCATTTTATTTAACAGAAAACTGTAAATGGGTGTTACAGTTTGCATCTAGGTGTCCCTCAAAGCTTCGTGTAGCCATGGGGGTGGGGGGGGGCTCATATAGTTTGTGATTAATTCAGGATCCAATGCTGGGATTATGGGTGAGTGCTATACCACCCTGGGGCAGATAATCCTCATGAAAATATAAGGACAGGAGAGAGGCTAGCTAGCTGCCACAGCTATTGTTTCTCCCCTTCTGTTCTGCTATCTTCCACTGCCATGAAAGGCTACCCTCTGCCATGTGCCACCCTGCCTTGGAGCCAGTTGAGTATGGACCGAAACTTCCACTAACGGTGAGCTAAATAAACCTTTCCTTCCTTAACTTTGGGTGTCAGGCATTTTGTTCCAGCGACGAGAGAAAAGTAACAGACAGTGGGCACACACAAGATGGCACAGGAAGCCTAGAGAGCTAAGCAGGAGGGCGATGAGGCCTCCTGGAGCACAGGGCAGGCAGCACCTCACAAGGAAGTCCACTGACCAGTGGCTATGCCCAACAGGCAGTGCCGCAGTGAGAAAGGCTTTTGAAAGGAGGCAGGAAGGTAGGAGCAAATGAACAGCAAATGAACTGCCACCATGGACCAGGGGCAACGATGGCCATAGAGGTACCCGGAACCAGAGGTTTAGAAGTTGACCAGACACACTGAGTGACCAGACATACTCATCCATAGCCCTATGACCTCTGTATTCTTCCTGTGCACTCCAAGTAAATTCTATACTACCTAATCCCAGAGGCAGCACAATAAGCCCTACAGGACAGCAGGGAGTCCTGAAGCCGTTTCTCTACTCAGTGGCAGGCACTAGATGAAGTCTACCACACTATGACCCACCATATAAAAGGCAGGAGATACTATATCTTGTGACTTCGGACATAAATAAAGGAGGAAAATTCTAAAAAGATATGAATACTTAGGGGCACTTTTAAAAGTTGTGCAACACTGTGAAAGAGAGTCATAACACCAACTCTAGAATCACAGAGTCACTTCTAGAGCAACAATGTCAGAAGACAACATGGAAAAATCTCCTCATCTGTGTCATGATGCTTTGGGCCGGGCAAGGTCACCACACAGGTTTTGCCAAGACAGATTTGTGCATATAACAGCAATAGCCACTGCCTAATGGGCAGAGGCCAAGGAGCACAGTGCCATAAAGTGACACAGCAACAGACAAAAGGTTGTGATCTCATAAAAAGTCACCACAGGCTCTGCCGCACAGAACTTTCAGCCTCTTGTCGCTTTCTGAAGCAACATGCTCACATCCTGGCCTGTCCATGACCTCATGATTTCCACTGCAAGTAAGACAGTAGTCATCAAGGGAGGGATGGATTTCTCTGGTGAGAGATATTCCACCTGAAGTTCTTCACTGCATTGCTTCCTTGTACATTACTGACACTGCATGTGGCAAACTGTTAATACAAACCAGAAATAATTTCTTAAGGCACGCAAGTAACTATAACAACTTCCACATATTTCCTGGCTTCCATAAGGAAAACCAGCTTCCTAGAACTCTGTAGAACGTTCTTATGTGGTTGTAAAGGGAAAAAGTTATTATAAAAAGAAAGCAGAAAAGTCCATGGGGGTTCTAGGGGCTCAAACCAAGACGCGAGTATCTATGATACACATTGCAACATTGCACACAGATGCATTTTCTATGAAAAACAAATCACAATAATGTTAGCAGTCTCCAAACTCAGATGACCCCCAGGAAAAGCAAGTAGAAAACACTTCTAACAAATCCCTATTTAAGAAAACTGTTGGTCTCTGCTCCCCAGGACAGACACCCAGGTCCACTGCAAAGTGAAAGTCACAACCTTCATTTCATGAGTCCAAATCTGTTTGCCTTCATCTAAATTCCAAGTAAATTTTCTCTTAAAACAAGTTTGTTGTTGTTCAAAGAAGAATAGCCTTTTGTGGTGCTAAAGTCAATGCTTAAATATTAAATGACTTGGGGATCAACTCTAGTCCTCTGTATCTCCAAAACAGAGTAGAGATCTAACATCAGCAGCTAGTTAAGGAATCAACTGTTGACCGACTATTAGTTCTGATAAAAGGACCACAGGCAAGCAAGGAAGACACCAGCCATCCCAGCAGGCGGGCCTTGGCGCCTGGCACAAGGACTCCTCCAGACAGCTGCTCAGCACTCCCCAGCATTCACCACTGGGAACCCTAGCAGACAAGACAACCAAGCCTCCTTCTTTCATGTGGGATAGCAAATGTAGCACAAGGAAGGTGACTTTGACTCAGGTCAAGCCAAACCTGAAAGATATTCACATGTAACCAGTGTTCTCAGACCACACAAAATAAGCCACTCTATGTTGTTTCCAAGTTAAGTGCAAAACAAATAACTGTTGTAAACCCAGGAGAAGAAAAGGAGGAGGAAAGACGGAGATGCAGGGGACAAGAAAATGCCAGTCAACTTTAGGAGAGGCACAGATAAACATTAACTGACCCAACTGAACAGACAGAACTCGTGGGAGCCAGGGGTCGGAGTGGGAGGATGAAGACAGGCGCTCAGTGAGGCCCCAGGGCCAAGGAATGAGCTGCACACACTGGGCAGCTACTCATGCTCCACCCAGCAGAAAAAGAGGAGACCACAGCAAGGACCCAGGCTTGGAGACAGCAGGTCCAGAACAGAAAGAAAACAGTCTTGCTCTGAAACACCCACAAGGGGCAGGGACCATGAAAGACAGCACATACTACACGCAGGACAGTCGCTTTCCACTGAAGAGCCAGCATGGAAAAGGGCAGCTAGCTGCCCAACAGATAGCAGCAAGCTAAGTCCAGAACGCAGAGGAGTGGGCCAAGAAAGCCAGAGTGATGTGTTGTGCCCAGCCTGCATGAGAGATGGGACAAAAACCCATAAGCAGCACAGACGTGAAAGAACAAAGGCTGAGGTCCCGTAGACATCTAAAGGTGCAACAGGACCTTATACATAGTGTTTTACAGATGTACGCATCAACGCAGATGAAGAAGATAAACCTGGTCTTCCAAAACCAGCCACAGAGAACACCTGAGCCTTTCTTCTCATGCTCACAGAAGCTGGGCCATAATTAAACCTGTTGGGATGGGGAGGAGAGGGACCACTCCAAAAGAGCCCAATAATCATGGATCCAGCAGACAGCATGCACCTCCCTTGGCACTGACTGGCAGTTGCCAAAATCCAAGGGTCTCCTAGAGTTCCTCACATACAGCTTCAGAAGACCAGGTGGCAGGAGCCAAGGGGTACTTAGGCCTTCTCAGCTACTGTAGTATTGTCAGAAGAGAAGTGTGCTGTGTATTTTTTATATAACAACAAAATGCTTTAAAACAGCTGGGAACAAGTAATGAGGAGATGGACACTCGGAACTATCAGGCAAGAGCTAGAGAAGCTACAGATTCTGGCTGACCAAAGATTTGCCATGATGCCTTCTTTCTGAATTGCATTAAAACTTCTCAAGCCCAGCTCTCTGCCTAGGATATGTGAAATCAACTACCTTTCTCTGAAAACTAGGAATATTATGCAACAGCAATAGCATCTCCTTTCTTCTTGGAGCCAGGCAGGGTGTGAAACTAACACAGCATTATGGATGAACTCAGCCTGGTCTCCAGCTACATAGAAAACATTCTCTCTCATGTTAAATTCTACTCTTTATCTCCACAGGACCTTGTCGAAGCACAGAAGACTAGAGATCACTCGACGACCAGCAGCACATGCCCTCAGACAGCTCCTAACCTGTCCTGTCTTCATCCATGAATTACAGAGAATGCTCAGCCCCAAAGATCCTGGGAGGGACCCATGAGCTGCAGTGCGGCAGGGCACCAGCCACCACCATGAGACAAATCTCACTTCTTGTGCCTGCTCTGCTTTAGTGCAGCCTACAGGAATTGAGGTTATGAAGGAGATCGTGATAATGATGGTGCCAAAGGCAAACATCCACCCTCTGTGGCCAGGTTTAGCGGGTTTCACCTGTCTCTCTTGTGCCATCAGGGCATAGCTGAAGAAGTGGAGACCTCAGATGAACAGGGACAAGCTGACCCAACTCACATGCACAGCAGCCCTGGGTGGGGCACACTAGATGGACTCCATCATGGCACTCGGCAGTATCTCAGGCTCAGGCCTTGCTGCACGTGCTTCCTAACTGGTGGCTGAATACTCTGCCCAAAGAACCAAGCTGTTCACTTGTGTTTTGTTTAAAACAACTCAACAAGAATAACAACAAAAATGAAATCAAAAACTTTAAAATAGACAAGCTCCCAGTGTCAACAGGCAAGATGTTTGCAAGACTGTCAACATACCACACTTTCTGTTTGGAGGCAGTGTCTAGGACCTAGAACTCTCCAGTATACAAAACGGTCCTTACTGCGCCCACCCCCAGAGCAGCATAGGTCCAGCCACAAAGACTCATGACATGTGTTACCTGAGAAACAACAACTACACTGCCTCCTGGTTGCTCTGGATTCATGAAGCAAAAGTGGCCTTCCGCAGGCTGCTGAAGACAGAGCCTAGCACTTGCCCTTCCTCCGTGAACTGCTTCAGGAGACACTAGCCTGTGGCCCGCAGGGAAAAGGTAGCCAGAGGCCAGCAGGCTGCGGGCCCCAGATGGGAGTCTGGGTCTTAGAGCAGTGATAGAAAGTGACTGGAATTCTGGGTGTCTATGCGCTCTCTTGACCAGGCAGGCTGGCCATCTTGGGCCTGAGTTATCTGTGGTGACATTCCTACAGCCCCCAAGGACTTATATGTTGCTGTCACATTTCATCATTGCTCTCAGGCTATGGCTCATAGCTACCCAGCCATGACACACTGTGTGACATGGTTCTGTAGAACATCATTTTCCCCTCTGTAATATGGGAAAACCATAACATGTGGTCACAGATGCTGGAAGAAGCAAAGGAGTCAGAGGCATGGAGAACCATGTTGTGGACCTTATAAACAAGAAGGTCTGGCATCCTTTGCTAATGTCTCAGCAGCTGCTGATAGTTAGTTGGCTACCTTCTCTGCCCCAAGCTCTTCTGTCATTTTTGCTCTAAATGGAATATATCTACTTGATTTCATTCCATAGACTATTAACCTAAATTTATATCTACTGAAGTTACTGTTCTCTCACTGGGCTCTCTATTAAGACCACATGAGACCAGCTCTGCACAGCTTGCATGGGGCCTGAGATCACTGTCACAGGTGTCCCCTGGTGGGCTTCAGCCCAGGTGACCTGGTCAGGAATGGCCCTAAGAGGATCTGTTCATGTGTGTTCAGAAAGAAACCTACTCAAGATGCAGAAAAAGCCAAAACTATGCATGCAGGACAGATTCACACCAGTAGAACACTGGCTCCAAGATTTGGGTAAATTTTTACTTTTCAGGCTTTTTGTTAAAAACTAAGACATAACACACACATCAGTCTAGGCCTACCCAGGGCCAGGATCATCCATATCACTGTCCTCTGCTGCACATCCTGTCCCACTAGGGTCTTCAAAGTGATTACACTATGAAGCTATTACCTCGTGTACCTCCAGAAGGTCTTGAGAGGGACTGGGCACAAGTGCCTGCCTGGCAAGTGCAAGGTCCTGAGCTCGACACCCGACACCCGGTTCAACAACAAAAAAAAAGGTGTTGAGAGGATTAACACCATGGGGCTGTCACCTCTTGTGACAATGCTTCTCAACTACCTCTAGGGAATTTCCCTGGGCACTTAAGAAGTCACTCTTCAGATAACATGTCCACAGCCATGTTATCTTGCTTGGTTTGCTTAATGTTTTCACCAGAGTTGTGCTTAGAAGCAGATAATATACCATCAATATTCCTCTCTATTAATGAAAACCTTTCAGGGCTGCTTTCATGCTTTCCAATTTTGTATAGAGCTTAATAAGAGTCTACAGACACTTCTGCAAGTATTCCGAAGTATCCTTTTTTTTTTCTTCTGCAGTTTATTTTTCCCTTACCAATTCTTCTTATTTATTTATTTATTTATTTAGGGTTGGTAGTGGTCATTCTAACATTTTTACTTTTTTTTTTGTGGGACCAGGGTTCAAACTCACAACCTTGCATTTGCCAAGCAGGCACCTGTGCCACAGAGCTATCTCCCCAGTCCCTAACATGTTTACTTTTTGTATTTTAAATAGAATAAAAAGAAGGAACATTAAAAATAATACAGAATTTCAAAACAAAATAGAAAATCAGCAGTGATTGTTACATTGCATACTGTTATCTTCAAAGTAGTTGCTCAGACTAAACACTAACTGTTCCTTTTGCCAAACCAATAGAAATCAGTAGTACAATTATCCTAGCTATTGTGTGTGTGTGTGTGTGCGTGCGTGTGCGTGTGCATGCGTCTGTCTGCCCACCTGTCCGTCTGTGAGTGTGTGTGTATTCTGCCCCTTACTTTTTTCCTTTTTTCTCCTTTCACTCATCCCAGTTGTTCTTTCCTTTGGGGCAGTTTCTTTCCCTTTTACAGTATCTATTGTATCAATCAGATTTTATTTACTCTTTTGGGTCCCTACACTAGGGAGACAATATGATGTTTACACACACGAGGGTCTGATTTATTTCCCTTATGAGTATGATCTCTAGTTGATTCATTTACATAGAAAAGGCTCAAGTTTATCTTTTTTAAAAGATGTGGTATTTTTACACTCAGCTTTAAAGAAAGATAAACTAAAAAATACAGCTGAACGTAAAAATACAACATCTTTTTTTACCCATTCCTCAGTTGATGGGCATATGGGTTGTTTTCAAGATTTAGCTTTTACTGGGGCCTGGCAGGATGGCTCAGTGGTCTAAAGCACCTGCTTAGGAAAGCTTAGGCGGCTGCAGGGACCATGGTTCGATCCCTGGCACCACATGCTGCACCTGCCCTGCCCTCAGGGCAGGCTGAGCCAGCCATAAAAATAAACAAACAAAAGTTCTGAAACAAGAAAATAAATAAATAAATAAATAAAATTCCTTTAAAAAAAAAAAAAAGATTTAGCTTTTACAAATTGTGCTGCTATAAATGTAGATATACTCATATCACTGTGTTATGATGTTTTCATTTCTTCTGGAAAAATACCAGAAACAGAACAGCTGTGTCCAATAGCACCTCCAATCCTAAGGGTTTTTCTTATTACTTTTAATAATAACAATGCCAGTTTCAAAACATGTTAGTAGTACATTCCCAATAATTGATACAATACATACAGTTGTCCCAATCCTAGTTTTTCTGAGGAATCTGCACACAGTTTTCCATTCTGGCTATACCAGTCTACACTCTACCTCCAGCAGAGAGGAGGTCATTTTACCCCACAGCCTTGCCAACATTTGCTGTTGACTGATTTATTTATTTATTTTTTTTAGGGTCTCACTACTGAGTCATAGTGATCCTCCTGTACCTCCCAAGGGCTGGGATTACAGACACACACCACCACGCCCAGTACCGCTGGCTCAGCGTGCTCTAGAGCAGCCAGTGCAGCACGAGGGGCCAGGAACCGAACCCTGGCCCCCGCGCTTCCTCTAAGCAAGTGCTAAATCCGCTGAGCATTAACTGATTTCTTGATAACAGTTATTCTTTCTGGGGTGAGGCAGAACCTCAGTGCTGCTTTCATTTGCATTTCTCAAATGGCCAATGATGTTGAACATTTTTCATAACATTTTTACTTGTCTGTGTTTCTTCATCTGAGACGTGTGTATTCATCCATGTTTTTGGATTGGTCATTGCATTTTGGGGGTCCATATTTTTTCTTAATTATTTATATGTTCTAGATATAACTCCCTTATCTGAAAGACAGGTGCAAAATTGTTTCCCTAATTTGTGGGTTTTCTTTTTACTCTCTTGGTGGTTTCTTTTGATATACAAAAACTTCTCACTAAGAGGGGATCCTAGTTATCGATTCTTTGAAGTCTTCCTGTGCAGGCTGGGTTTTAGTAGTGAACTCTCTGCTTACTCCTGTCTTCAAGATTTCTACCAACTTTCTCTTCCAGTAAATTTAGTGTTTCTGGGGTTTTTTTGTTGGTCATGATTTTGGTGTCTTTTGTTTGTTTTGATTTTTTTGTACTTTTAGGACAGGGTCTATAGGGTCTCACTCCATAGACCGGACTTGTAGTAATCTGCCTGTGTTCAGCCTCCCACGAGCTGGGATTACAGATGTGCACAACCACACCCAGTCTCAATCACCATCTCAGCACACCCTGGGGGCAGGGCCAGCACAGTAGGCAGGGGATCAAACCCCCGGCCTCGGTATCTGCCTAACCAGGCACTTCAGTCTGCTGAGCTATTTGGCCAGCCCTTGTTTCTGTTTTGATATTTTCATCCATTTTGACTTCAGCTTAGTGCATGGTTATATACTTGGATCTAGTTTTAGTCTTCAGCATGTAGGAAGTCCATTATTCCAGCACCATTCATTAAAGGGCTACCTTTCTTCCAGTAGACATGTTTCACCCTTTTGTCAAAGATAAGGTGGCTGAGTGTGTTTGTGCTTGTTTATGCATCTTCTTATCTGTTCTGTTGATCCTCAGGTTTATTTTTTGCCAAAACCACGCTGATTTTACCACAGTGGCTTTGTAGTATGTTTTTTGGTTTTCAATGTAATTTCTAGATTTTATTTTATTTTATTAACTTTAATGAGAAAGAAATAGCAATGAGACAGTTCCAAACATGTTAATAAGACAGTTACAATAATCAATACATGGCATACCATTGTCTTTGTAGTAGTTATTCAGAGTATAAGATGTAGACATGATATCTTGTCTAAACAGTACAAATCTTTCTTCTCATTGAAATAAGAGAAAGTAGCTATATGTCTATTTTTTAATATATATATTATATATATTCTTTATCACTACGAAATGATCCTTATTTATATCCCCCTTTTTGTATCATTTTGTCAGAGATAGGTGTTCCATTGCCATTTAAATATTGTAGGTGCATCAATTCAGCAAAATAATCCAGTATATTTCAGTAGTCCGCAATAGTAGTGGGTTATCAGCAGAACTGGCAATGTCTGAAGTTGTTCACAGATTTACAGATTTTATTATTTATTTATTTATTTATTTGTATATATTTAACAGTGAAATTTATTTGTAATGCACTTAAATGTTTTGCCTGTTCAGCCAGATTTACAATGACATGACTCACGCATATATCTATGAATAGATATGTGTATGTATGTATACACATACTTGAAAATAAGGGTCTCAGGATTTGCAAGGAAACACACACACACAAAATCAAACCTCTTAAACCCCCTGTATTGAAGCAAGCAATGGAAAGGCAGATACCTGGATTTTCATTACCAATTATGCTTCTTGGGTTCGTATACTTGTATGAAATTTATATATTCACATCAAAAGTAATTCTCTTGCTCCTTCCTAATCTATACTTCTTTGTCTTATTCCTTCACAACATAAAATTTTAATTACAAAATAATTCATGTTCAATGCCAAAAATCTCAAAGAAAAAATACAAGACAAAAATCTGTAATTTTACCATCCAGAGATAACCTCTTACATATTTTCTAAAGATGCATTGATAAGTGATTCTCAAGGCTTGTAATTATAGTATATCATAACCACTTAGTGAAAAAGTAACTATAAGTTAAAAAGGGAACTTTAAATGTAACATATAGAAAACAGAAATTCACTTCTGTGACATACATTTTTGTATATCTTAAGAAATATGACTATAGCAAATGCCTTTAGAATTGGTTTTTAAAACCTGTATTTTTAGAATTTGTAAATACTACCCTTTCTTTTATTTTTTTATTTAATATTTTTATTGTTTGAATTTAACAATGGTTATATTACATATTTTCATCATCAGATCAGTTTAGATTAATACATATAGGTATATAAGATTGATCAAACTGCAGTATGTTTTTAAGTCAGGCACTGCAATGCCTTCCCTTTGTTGCCCAAGACTGCGTTTGCTATTCTGGATCTCTTCTGGTTCCAAGTGAACTGTAGGAATGTTTTCTCTACATCTGTTAAGTATACTAATAGTATCTTAATTGAGATTGCATGTAATCTGTGTAAAAATTTTGGGAGTATGGCCATTTTCACAGTGTTGGTTCTTCCCATCCAGGAGCAAGGAGTATCTTTTTATTTTCTGAAATCCTCTTTGATCTCTTTTTTCAGAGTACTGTAAATTTTTCTTTTGTTAGACTGATTCCTAAGTATTTCAAATTTTTGATGCTATTGTGAAAGGTGTTATTTCCCTAATTTCTCTTACACTATGTTTGTTGTTTGTGTATAGGAATGCTACTGATTTTTGAGTGTTCACTTTGTATCCAGCTATGGTACTGAACATGTTAATTTGAGGTGTCTTTGGCGGGGTTTTGCAGTCTTTCACGTAGAGTATCATGTCATTTGCAAATAATAAGAACTACTTCCTTTCCTACTTTTTTATTTTTTTTACTTTTATTTTTCTCTCTTTTCTAATTGCTCTGGCTAATTCCAGAACCATGTTGAGTAGGAGTGGGAGGCACATACCTGTGTGTGGTGGCAAACATCTGTAATCCAAGCATTCAGGAGGAGGATCACTGTGAGTTTGAGACCAGCCTGAGCTACAAAGAGAGCTAAAGGCCAGCCTGAACTGCATAGCTACACCCTATCTCAAAAAAGACAAGAAAGAAACTGTTTCCTTATCTTGTTCCTGAGTTTAAAATGAAAGCTTTCAGTTCTTGTCCGTTTAGTATGATGTTGACTATTGGTTTGTCATAGATGGCTTTTATTAGATTGTGATAAAAATACCTATTCCAATTTTTTGTAGGGTTTTTATCACGAATGTTAGATTTGTCAATAGCTTTTTCTACATGTATTCAGATGATCATGTGATTTTTTTCTTTGGCTCTGTTGCTATGGTATACTATGTTTATTTATTTATATATACTGAACCATCCTCTTCCTCATAGCATGAAAGGAAAATAAAAACACCTTTATATGAAAGAAGACTGAAGACTTCCCAAGAACCAACATGATCAATATGGAAGGGGGCAGAAAATGCTAGAGAGTAACTGGGATGCCTGTAATTTAGGGAAAGTAGCAAAAATGTGTGTGTGGGCTGGGGAGATAGCTCAGTAGAGTAAGTGCTTGCCTGGCAAGCACAAGGGCATGAGCTCAATCCCCAGTTCCACTAAAATAAAATAAATATATATATATATATATACATATATATATACATATATATGTATGTGTAGTATATACGTATATACTATGTAGTATGTATACGTAGTATACGTAGTTATATACTAAAACATAACATGTTATACAAAGTCTGCTAAAAATTGTATCAGAAAAAGAAAAACAAATATTTTAATATTAAATTTATTGAAACATCACGAGAGTAATACAATTTACCTTTGGCTTCTACAATCACACAACATGCTCAAAGTGGTAGGGGCCATTAGCTTCCAGACAATTATTAGTACAGCTGAGTGTGTATATTTTTTGGCAAACTCTACATGAAACATATATCATATAATGTAAATTATATGATATATGATCATATATGGATGGAAAACCACTAAATCTTAACCTCTACTGTACCTTAGAGGTACTACAAATGTGGCACTACAAAACAACTATAATTAAAGAGAAAAAAAGCACCAGCACCCAACAGTGATCCCTCACTCTATGGCAGGGACTCTGTGATAAACAAAGGCCCCAAAAACTGGGAAGAAACAGGATGAGCTCTAAAAGGGCCTGGGGCAGAGTTCGGGACACAACGAGGAAGTCTGGTGATGCTGGGAAGCATCTTGACCCACGATGGCAAAGCTGTGGCATGCACGCCACAGCAGCCCTGCAGAGGCCTCTATGCTGGCAAGCAAGCCAGCCAAGTCACTCCAGCAGCCAAGCATCAGGTAACAGTTGTATATTCTAAACTAAAACCTCAATGTTGAGGCTTAATTGTATGTTAGCACTCTGTGGTAAATAAGTGGGTTCTGGGTTGCAATTTAGGTACTTGGTCTCTAAAAGATTCGCCATCACTGATGTAGGCAATTAGAATATGGGCTCCTGGGAAGAGATTCTTAGGGGTTGCCCCTGACATAAAGGACACTATTTGGTCCACTAGATCTGGAAAAGAGAAAGATATAAAAACAAAGCAACAGACCCAGGCAAATGAGTGCTAAAGGAAAAAGAAAACGGTGTAAAAATAGGTCCAGCATTTCTTGCAAGAAAAAAAAAAAAAATCATAAAGTCAGAGCACTAACAGTAAAATAACTATTTTACCTGAACTTTTCAAGACTGACAGAAGAGGGTGCTATGATACCAGAAATCCGAAAACATTGCAATGCCACTGAAGAGAAACAGGGAAGTTCAGTGAGTGCCTGTAGCACTATAATGAATCAATCAATCAATCAATCAAACAATGAAAATTTCTACACAGATAGAAGCACCTATAAGTCCAGAAAAACAACCACAAAGAGTAAAATTTAAGTCCACACTAAAAATAAAATTAAATAGAACTCAAACAATCATTTAGAACCAGTAACATGAAACTAAAACAGAAATGGCCCTAAAAAGGAAGAAATGAGGAATGCCGATTAACCTCAGGGGTAAAAATGATAAAAATAACCATTGAAAAGAAAAATAAATTACAAAATGCAGCACAAAAAAAATTAAGTAGAAGCTATAGCAATTAATGAAAAAAAAAACAAACAAAAACAAAACAAAAAAAAAAAAAAGGAACATTAGCTGATGCTCCCCCCATAAGAAAAATAAGACAGTTCAGAGAACTACTACTTAAAGCTACCATCCAAGACATAAACATACAAGCACAGACTTCAACATCCATTTGATAAAGTGCCTGGAGAACTTAAGAAATGATCCCACAGCATCAATCTTAAAATGTGCTAGCAGAACAATTAGGTTCCAAAATACATGTAAGTCTTCAGGGGCTCCAGATAAAATGAGTATTGAACAGTAATGTCTGGCACCAGATTCTTCAGAAGCAAACATTCAGACTAAAGCAGCAAGAGAAAAACCTTTTGGAAAAGGCTCAATAAAATAAAATGTGAGCCAAAGATTAAATATCCAGCTAAATGTTCTCACAGAAAAAGTTTTCAACATACAAAAACGTACACCCCAATCAGGACTCTGTAAATAATCTACAAGAGAGCAGGTCTTCTCCCTAAAGAAGCTGATATTTACTTGAGGTTCTGCAAACTATTCTGTCTCTCTATGTGGGAGCTCAGGAACACAAAGGCAGCCACAGGCTGCTCTGGCAAATCCTGATTTCCAAAAGCAGGCAGAGGCTAGATGGGGGTGCGGGGGGGGGGGCACAGCACTGCACACCACGGGCTTAAAGGAACAATAACATTACCTACTGGATTTTTCATTGTATACAGATGTTAACACATAAACCATAAAGCACTGCATTTGTAGTGATTCTTGGGTAAACAAGCCTATCACGCTTCCAGCCCTATAAATGTACTGCACAATTATGTATACAACATAGTAGTTGATAATAAATGGCAATATTTATATATTTGGTGTATTATTTTAGAGTGTATTCTTTCAATTATTAAGAAAAAAGTTGGGCCAGTGAGATAGCTCAGTGGTCTAAAGCAGCTGCTTAGGCAAGCTTAGGCAACCACAGGGACCTCAGTTCAATCCCCAGTGCCACATGCTGTGCTAGCCCCACCCCCAGGGCAGGCTGAGCCATATCATAAATAAACAAATAAATAAATAAACTTTTTTTTAAAAAGAATGGTCTGCTTACTTAAAAAAAAAGTTACTATGGAACATTCTGGCAGACTGTGTCTCATGGTTACTGAGTCCCCTGACTACATCGAGAGATGATGTCCTATGAATGACCTCCACCTCTCACGTGTAAGCGCACTTGGGGATGTTTACACAACGGGAAAACCATCTAACAATACGTTTCTCAGAATGTATCCCTGTCCTTATGTGATGACACATGACTGTATATAAGCCTAGAGCAACCATAGTATTGTTTTAAATGCAAGTAGCCAAAAGATAAATGTAAAAAATCCAAATGAAAGCAGTGATAGTAAAACAAAGGAACAGAAAGCAGAATGTATAAACAGAAGTGAAGTAATAAAATACCACACCTACATTCAACCACGTTGACATTTATATTAAATGTTAGCACCTGCTTGTGATTTATGGCAACCACAAGTTGTATGTGACTGATTAAACTAAATTACACAAATAATGCCTAAAAATCCAGTTCCTCAAGAGCACTAATCCCCTTAAACTGTTTCCCAGTCACATGTGGCCAGCTGGTGGCACCATACCAGAGACAACACAGAACGCTGTTACCACCAAGAAGTTCTGCCACAGTACCCCGGACACTCCAGTGAGAGGCTCCCTGTGCTGCCTGTTAGAGCCATACTTTGATCACAAAGACTCAGACCGGAGGCAGATACACAGAAACAAATACGTCATGCAGCAATGAGCAAGAGGAAGGAAGGCAAGAGTGGTTGTGCTGGACCGGCCAAATAGCTCGGTGGATTAAGACACCTGCAAGCAGGCACAGGGGCCAGGGGTTTGATCCCCAGGCCTACCATGCTGATCTCACCCCTAGGGCACACTGAGATGGCATGGGCATGGTAGCACACCGCACCTGTAATCCCAGCTCTTGGGAGGCTGTAAATAGGTGAATCACTACAAGTCCAATCTAGTAGTGAGAACCTGAATGCCCTGTAGTCCCTTCCCTAAAAAATGCAAAAAAAAAAAAAAAAAAAAAAAAAAAAAAAAAAAGAGACAAAAAGACTTCATGAGGGGCTGGGAAGATAACTTAGTAGTAGAATAAGCACTTGCCTGGCAAGCGCAAGAGCCTGAGTTCAATCCCCAGTTCTGAAAAACAAAACAAAAAAAGACCTCATGAAAAAACATTTCATGAAATGAAGAGGAACATTTCATAACCATTAGAGACAACACTCAGGAAGACAGCACAACACTGCTCCCTCAATAAACATATATATATATATATATATATATATATATATATATATATATTACATACAGCACACATAAATGCATGCACATATGCACACACAAAGAATCAGGACACAGAAATATAATCAAGTACCCTGAGCTAATGACACCACAGAACACATATATAGTGACTGCAGGTACACAGTTTTCTCCACTACACAAGAAAACACATGCTGGTCACAAACCAAGTCTCAAAAAAAATGTAAAGAAATTACTGAAATCAGAGTCTGTCCTTTACCCACAAGGAACCAGAATCATACTACATAAAAGCAGAAAAGAAAAACAATACACATTATTCGATCCTATTTATATACAATGGTATAAAATGCAAACTCATCAGAAAGTGAACTGGTGAATTCCTAGTGACAGCACTGGAGAGGAGCAATGAAAAAGGCACTCAAAATCTGCCCTGGGCGGAATGTCACTGTTTTGATGAACAGTAATACTTTCCCAGGTGTAGGCCTAACTTATAATCCCTCACTATAAACTTTAAATAAGTGAAATTTATGGCACATTATTTATATCTCAATTAAGTTACACAATCCTTTCATTTCTACCAATACAACAATTTTAATATAGAAACTGTGACTATCTGATCACTGCCTATATATCTAATATGATGGAATTATTAATCATTACAGGTACAACAATGACATTATGGAAATTCTTACCTTTCAGCATTAAGTACAGAAATATTCACAAATAAAACAACATGCTGCCTCCTTCTGCTTTGAGACATTCAGTTAGAAAAGCATGGAGGCCGACTTGAAGTGAAGCTACCGCACCCACCTGCGGAGGTGGGGCCAGCCCTGGGGTTCAGCCTACTGTCATTCCCTACTACATCTGAAATTCAAATATATGTGCTCAACACACTCACTATTTAACTGCTGGGGGAAGAAAAAACAACAGAGACCTGAAGAACACATCTCCTTAGACCTCGAGCCTTGCCAGCACTCCAAGCAGTAAAACACTGCTGGACGCGCTACAGCATGATGGGAAATGGTACTTTGTTAGAGGCTGCTGATCCTTCCTCATTTCCTAGTGACAAGCTAAGTGAGAAAGGAGGTAGGCAGCATTCCTTCTAAGTGTCACACCCTGGAACTTCTGTCTGCCAGTTCCTGTGGTGATGCAGTGCCACAATCAGATGGTACAAATCCATGCCATATACAGGCATCTGCAGGAGCACAAATCAGAGGGTGCATTTAAAACTGATCCAATTACTACACAAGAGTAATCCAAAATAGCTCATTAGAAGTTGATCATTTTTAGTGACATGCTGTTGGAAATATTTGGCTAACAGAAAAAAATATTTCCTTTGCAAGTCAGTGGAGCTGTGGAATAATTTACAGCGCACACGCAACCCTTTCACTGCAGGAGCAATAAATCCCAATAGCAAGGGAGTGAGAAACTGCTGTCCTCTGTGGGAAAAGGAATGGGACTGGTGCCTGGGAGGCTAGCAGGGCTGTACAGTAAGGTTCTGAAGCACCACTGCTCTTACAAAGACAGCAGGAAAAAGTAACGCTTTCACTGCAATGCTTTTATTTAACAAAAAATGCTTGCAATCCTCTGCTTATTTCTGAAGCATCCCAGAACTGCTGCCTTGGGGAGGAGACTTCTCCCCAGTGGCCAAATAGGACAAAACTTGTTCATTCACTGTGCAGGCAGCGGTGGGCTGCAAGTGCTTCACAGCCAGCTCTCCAGGGGAGACCGCTGGGGTACAGCACGTACCCATTGCCTGCTGTAAGTACCCTCCACACTAATGCAGTTATCAATGCGACACCACTGAGCAGGGGCTGAGGAGATGCTTGGTAACTCCTTTGTGTTGCATTGGCCTTACTCAGCACAGAAACAATCAGGATCATGGTTCAAAGTGCAGTACAATAATTAGGAAGTGGTGGGTTTGGGATCTTTATTACCTTTGGTTTTATTACAATTTGTAATAGACTCATATAATTTTATTTTAATAAAGGTTTGTCCCCCAAGTTTCTGAGCACTCTCTAGTCTGCTTCTACAAGCAGCATAAACTAGCTGAATCTTGCCACTGGACCAGGGATGGGGATCTGCCGAGAGAAGCAAGGCTTTCTAGAAAGCACATTTGGCTTGGGCTTGGATTCTTGCTTTGCCACCTCCTCCGGGGACCTGCTGCCTAACGTCCTCACATTTCTAAATGCCCACTCCTGTGTGACTTCCTTAGATGGTAGCTATAGAGTACGAATAAGAATGCAAGTAAAAGATGCTCAGCACAAGCTCTGATAGGCATCATGAGTTTGATACCACTACCTACATCAAATGCGACTGTGCACAGCAGAGAGGACACGGATCTGCCAGTCCCCCACATTTATTCACCCTCAGCTAGGGAAGATAAGGGCTCACGCACACATACAGCCCTCTCAGTAGCTGCAAGACAGCCAAACAGTCCCTGCAGCCGCATGCTAGAAGAGAAGCATTGGACCCTCGGCTATGTACAAAGATCATTCAGACTAAACACACTGCCTGGCAGCAGGGATATCCTGAGGACAGAAAGCACAGGCTCTACTCTGATGTGCAAGGCAGTTCACTATGTCACTATTAGATGGAGGCACCCTTGGAAAGTACACATTTCAATGCAAGCAGGAACAAGCACACTACTACTACTGCTATGCACACTATGCACACTACTACTATGCACACTACTACTACTGCTACTCCTCTTCTGAGTTGGAGGTCCTGTCCCATACTTAGCACTATACAGTGACAGAGCTGACCCATACTCTACCTTGGGAAACCAGAAAACTCAATGGCAAGAACTACATGTTTTCTCAACCAAAATTCTACAGAAAATGAAGAAGGAAGAAGGGAAGGCTGGTTAAAAAAAAAAAAAAAAAGACAACTGATTTTTGTAATACACATTGTATACTATTGTTTTCTTCAGCTATGTTCTTAGGAAAGCTCAAAAAATCCTTTGGGAAAAAAAATCAGAAATATTCATAAGAAGGAACACAGGTAATTAAACACAAATGAGCACACACACAAACATGCACACACATACACATACAAGTGTGTGCTCAGAGGTGACACTCAAGCCAGGCCACACTCTTCTCCCAAGAAGCCTGCTACAGGCCTGCGGCCACCAACCCCACAACCTGCCAACACTGAAGTTAAATATAGCAACAGTCGGGCCTTGTTCAGCCTCCTCCAAAGAGGAGAATCAGAGTGACCTAAAAAGGAATTCCACCCTGCAAACCACACCACCAGGAGCCTGACAGCCAAGATAAGGGCCAGAGAGGGACAAAGGAATTTGCCAGCCATGCTGAGATGCCCCACTCTTAAAAATCCTGCTGCCCACCAAGCTCTGGTGAGGGCTGTTCTTCAAACCCCATAGAGCTGAGCCACTGCAGGGACACCCCATGCTGGGTGCTGCGGCCCACAGGCAGCTCTAGTTTGGGATTAACTAGATTCAGCTTCTCATGGCCTTTCCACAAGCCCATGCCGGCAGCACAAAGCCCGAGAAGCTGCTGTGTGGGCAGCAGGCACGTTCTTTTCACTGCCCTGCTGAGGATGCTATAAGTTTCCATGATCTCACAGGCAGGCCGTGTGGCACTAGGCAGCCAGGCCACAGTGTGGCCTCGGTTTCCTTACAGAGACCAGCAGCTGTGCTGAGCTCCTTTGCCTCGTGGGCGGAAGCTGGATTGAAGCTTATCTGGGAGCTGAGGGAAGAGGATGTCACTCCCTGTACGGAAGTAGTGGGAAAAGGCAGAAGTATGGAGCTCAGGTCAGTCTGGACAATGCTTTCCACTGTGACACACCAAACTGCTTCGGGAGCAAACTGATTTTAATTAAAGAAACCTTTTTTTCCCTAGTTGAGATGGAAGTGGAATTAAACTGAAGGCCAGGGCAGCAGCAGGAGGCCTCCTGACTGCTCCACACATACTCCCTCACCTATCTTTTCAACTCACCCAAGAGAAGTCTTAGATGTTCCCTTGTCCTTTGTGAGGAAGCTATCTGCACCCACATTTCATACAGGCCATCTGTAACTCATAAGATAGTATGTCCAGGATGGACCCTGGCCATGGAGTCCAAAGCATCAAAAGGTTTCCCTGTTTGACCATTTGTGAAAGATCTAAAGTACAGATCAACAAGTGTGCTTTGAAATTTTATATTGTTTCCATTGTTTTGTTTTTCTCTCTTTAAAAAAAATAAGTTTACAGAAAACAGAACTGCACATGGCCTGGTAACTCCTGGTTCTACCCACTGAGGTACATGTTGCCCTTTTCATATGTGATGCCACGAGGCACTTCACAGTCTCAGTGAGCAGAGTAACTAGCTAAAACCACCAAAGGCGTTCATAGATTCACCTGCTGAGGGCATATGACATCCTAACAGCCTTAGACATACATGTGCCCACAGCTAGCTAACCTATGCTGAGAGTGGGCCTAAAAGAATATGTGTGTCCACAGAAGGCTGCACGCAAACACCCATGCAGCTATGCCCACAGAGGTGGGTCAGGAGATACCCCAGGTACCACTGATGGGAGAGGTCTGAAAGGTAAAAAAGGGAAACAGACTTAAAACTTTTGGTAAGTCCAGTCATGAACAAGGCAGATGTGTGAAACTTAAAGGCAAGCCAGAAAGTAGGGAAAGAGACACGAGGTCCTACCTTCGACAGGTACCACAGGAGTATATTTGCAAAACTAAATGATGAGTGCCGGGGAGATAGCTCAGCAATGTAAGTGTCCAAGCACAAGGTCTATGTTTGATTCCTGGTACCACAGATAGATAGATAGATAGATAGATAGATAGATAGATAGATAGATAGATAGACGGATGGATGGATAGATAGGCACCAAAGGTCAGTGCCTTCACTGTGAACAAATTTACCTCAGGCTTAAAAAGGACAGGCCAGACAGACAGTGTGCATGTCAGCCCTCAGGCATCTCCTCAGCTGATTCTCTTACAGTAGGAGGAATCTTCCTTCCCAAGCTCTCCCCAAGCTCAGCACCATATACTCCAGGGTCCCAGTTCCATACTAACCTGATTTGGACCAAGTTCACCACACATCTGCATAAACCAGGCCAGGATGCTCCCTTGACCTCTGCCAAGAGAGAAAACTGAGAGGAAGTCTAGCCTCTGTCAAGAAGCCTCAGATGGCAGAACTCACACTGCTCTGTGTAGCTAAGGCCCATGGGCCTGGCCCATCCTTTGGTGCCCTGGCCAGTCTCAGTCAGCGTTGGGCCCTTGTGCTGAGGATATTCCCCAGTGCCTCCACTGCCAATTTCACTGGCCAACTTCCTACCTGGCTCTTCCTGCACCTCTACAACTACTACTTTTACTGAATCTTCAACCTAGGGTACATTAATACATGAATCTTTATTGCCACCCCCTAGGTTAGGTCAGGTGCTAACCCAGGTGGTGGGGTAAGTCCCTGCTTCTGTAAATAAGATTAGACTACAGTAATGTCTCAGCTCATGAACACTGTAAAAATTCAGTTCACAAACAAAAGCATTTGGCAAAATCTTGCTTTTATTTTCAATTTCTATATCAAGAGACAAACACATCTTCCTCATACAAACACAGCCATTCTCTCCAAAATTATAAAACAAGCTAAGTTTGTGAACAAAGGTACTGTACCACTGTATACAGAGTGTCAGAAAGACAGAGGTAATAAAGAAAAGTAATGTTGGGAGGGGTGGGAGTGAGATTAGAAGGTGGAGGCTGAAAGATTACATAAGGCAAGAAGATGGAGCCTCAGAAGTTGACCAAGTAGGTGAAGCCTCAGAGCTTAATCATGCAAGAAACTGGCAACATAGGCAGTCAGGAAAGGAAGAGTTGTGTACAGAGGGAACAGTGGGTGAGACTGTCCTGAGGCCAAAGCAAAAAGAAGGGGTGGAACAAAGAAGCTGGGGAGTCAACACCAAAGGAGGTGCTTCCATGGGACTTGAAAGGTGGTAAAGACTTGGTTCCTATCCAGGCTGCTCTGTGAAGACAATAAGGCAGCAAAGACAGATGAAGAAACCATAAAGAAGCTTCTGCCTTCAGCAGGGAAGAAGGCATAATGGCAAAAATAGGATGACAGCAGTTACAGTAATAAAAGCCAGACTGGCAAGCTATCCTGAGGGTAGCGGTGGCAGCCTTTGCTTGCATGTCAGATGTGAAATGAGAGAGATGGAGACTCTGTGGTTTGGGACCACACATGAGAACTTCATGTTCTGTGATCCACCAGGTGGAGAAAGTTTTCAGGGCCAGCTGATGTACAACAGTGAATCAGAATGCCCATCCAAGAGGTCCACAGGATGTGCAGGTCACGACGGCTTCCAGAACCCACAGTCCAGAAGGAAGAAAGAGGGCCATGCTTGCATAAAAGTATGCGGAGCCATGAATACCGACAGATGGGATTTCAAGACTGGACAGGAGCAGAAGCAAAATATAAGCAGGACAGCATGAATCCTAGCCACTACAAATGGAGAACAACAGGGAAAACTGGCTGTGAGAAAGGGGCCACAAAGAACAGAGCACATGAGCACACAACCAACATCATCCTAAGCATCTGATGCTGAACTTACGGGGTCCTCTGCAGTCAGCTCTTCAACAGAACCTAGGCAGTGCGGCAAGGGGCCAGGGATGGGGTCATAACACATTCAAGTCTGGCTTTCCTCAAAGACAGGGAGTACAAGTAAAGCCGCTGTGTGCTTGGCTTCAGGTCTCTACTAAATTACCATGTGCAAGCCAGTTTTAGGTAAGCAGGTAGGAGTGGAATTCTTTGGTCATGTGGAAGTTTTACATTTCACTTTCTGAGACAATCTGAGGCTGTTTTCCTAAATGCCCTCACCACTTTGTATTGGCTTCGGGTAAAAAATCTTACAACGGGCACCACATCATCCTGAGCACAGAGTACTGTCAGTTTTTGCATTTTAGTTTTTCTTTTAATCTAATCTCCATGTACCCCTCTGGTTGTTGCAACTTGTGCTCAAAGAGACTAGCCATGTGGGGCACCTGCATGTGCACTTAACTGCCACCTAACTTCCTTGGTGAAGCACGCATCAGAATCTTCTGCCGATGCTCACACTGTATTCTTTGCTCTCTTAGCATTCACTTTCAAGGGCTCTTTATTCTAGATGCAATTTGCAGATATTTTCCTCCAATATACAGTGTTTTTTCACTCTTAAGAGTTCTCAGAAAGAATTTAAACTTATAATGAAATCTAACACTGATTATTTTATTTCATGAACTATGCTTAGGGTACCATATATAAGAAATGTCTGCCAAGTCAAAGGTTACAAAGAATTTTTTTTGTTTTCTAGAATTTTCATAGTTTTAAGATTCACATTTAGCTGTGATCTATGTTGATTTAATTTTTATGACACAAAGCTCAGATATCACTGAGCATCCAGTGCCATTTGCTGAACAGACCACCTCTTCTCTAATGCCTTCCCTCTCGAGAGATCCTGGCCACTTGACCACATTTGTGAGTCTATTTCTCTATTTACTGTCACTCTGATCTACGCATGTGCCAGGAACTCATTCTCTGTAACTTTAGGTAAGTCTTGATATCATAATATGAGCCCCCAAATTTTGGTTTTGCCCCAAAATGTTTTGCTTCTTTTAGCTCCTTTATTTGTCCGTATAAATGCTAGAACCATGTTGTAAGATCAGATACAAGAGGATTAATATGTTAAAATTGCTGAATCTTTCAAATCTTGAACATAATATTATCACTTGAGTTCATAAATCTGTATCTTTTCTGATTTCTTTCACCACTGTTTCATAGTCTCCAATTTATAAACACTGGCATATTTTTTATTTATACCAAATATTCCATCTTAATTTTAATGTTATTTCTTATAAACTTCCAGTTGTTCAGAGCTAATAAAAAAAAGATGTCCCCTAAAAAAAGAAGACACAAAAAATAAATCAAAGTTTCTTGAAAGTAAGTGGTAGTACTCAATTATTTGTCCAATCTTGCACAGCTATATCTATTAGATATCTAAGCAACACATTTGACTATAAAAATAGATATAACAACCACTGTTAGCTATCCTTGTAACATATATATTGTTTTATGTTACCCTGTTTCTGTCTTTGTTTCTGTTGTTTTCCCTTGATTTTATTCTTCAAAATAAAATGAAATTTTTTAAAATAAGATTTTCTCACATTGATCTTATATGTTGAAAACTAAATAAATTCACTTAATAGTATAACAGCAGAAATCTCATGGAGCTTCATACTTTTCTAGGTAAGCAGTCATGTCTTCTATCAGAATTCAGTTTTATATACTCCTTTCACATCTGTATGACTTTATTTTTCTTCTTTTATTGTTTTACTGAACTGGCTAGGTTCTGTGGCAACATATTAAACGGGAAACGTGAGAACAGGTGGTTTTGCCCTGTTACCATCCTTGAGGTACAGAAGAAGCACCTCTTTCACCATTAAGTATGAAGGCAGATGTAGGGCTCTGTAGAGTTTTTATAGGTAAGGAAGTTCTCTTCTTTACTCTTAGTTTTAAAATTCTTACAAGAATCCTGTCAATATTTGTTTTTTGTTTTTTTTTAAAAAAAAGCTTTTTCGGGGCCTGGTGGGATGGCTCAGTGGCCTAAAGCGCCTGTTTGGGAAAGCTTGGGCGGCCTCAGGGTCCGCGGTTCAATCCCTGGCACCACATGTTGCGCCAGCCCTGCCCTCGGGGTGGGCTGAGCCGGCCATAAAAATGAGTGAATAAACAAACAAAGGTTCTGAAACAATAAATAAATAAATAAAATTAAAAATTTTTTTTTTAAAAAAAAAGCTTTTTCTATATCTATTAAGACAATCATACAGTTTTTCTTCTTCAATCATCATGCAAATGTTATTGATTTTTAAACATTAAACCAATCCTGAATTCCATGTGTTATACCTTAAACTTTATATATTCAATTAACCCTCCATATCCATGGGCTTTATATCCATGGAGTTAACCAATCAAAAATTTAAAATACTGGGGAAAGAATCATGCCTGAACTGAATGTGTATATACTTTTTTGTCATTTCTTAAACAATATAATATGACGCCTACTTACATAGAATCTGCAGTGCTAGATGTAATGTAAAGGTGACTTAAAGTATGGGGGAGAAGGTGCATAGGTTGCATGTCAATGTTATGCCATTTTACGCAAAGGACTTAAGCAACTACTGATTCCGGTATCTTAGGAGGATCTGGAAGCGATCCCCCATGAGTACCAAGGGACAAAGTATCTATTATGTGTGTGTGTCTGTGTTTGTATCTTTGATTTATTAAATTCTTAAGAAATTTTCCATGGGTGATATTGATCTTTTTTCTTTCATTTAATACTTCTGTCTGCTTTTCCTGTTAAGATAATTAATGCTCACAACATAACTGTCAGGACAAAATGTGAATTTTAAAAGTTAAAAAATTGTTTTCCTTTAAAGACAAACCATCTTTCCTAACGTCTTCAGGCCCCTCCTCTCCTCAACACAGAAGAATGAAAGGAATACACAGATGCCGGCTCCCAGAAGTCACAGTCCAATTTTGCTTTCACAGTGAAGGCACAGAGCAAGAGAGACCAGGAGAGATAAAATAAGAATAGCATAGTCTGCATCTCACTGTATCCCACCTCAGGACACCTGTATTTGTGGCAATGTGAGGTCCCTCTATCGCTTCACATAAAGCCTTTTCCTTTTCTCTCATGTTTGTTTGGAGAGTGGTGTGTGAACTAAACCTGAGGAGTCAGTAATGGCATATAGAGTTAGAAAATATCAACTATGATTCAATCTTCTTGGAAAGTTTCTGTGGAATAATTACTGCTTCTTGCTACAACAATGGACAGAACTCACCAGCAAAGCTGTCTGAGATTAAAAGGGCTCTTGTGGAAAGGCAGTGGGAAATGTTTAATCTAATGGGCATATATTTATTGCATGCACTTAATTTTTCTACACAGTAATTTGTTTTTCTAAAGCCAGGGATGGTAGTTGGTGGAGAAGGTGGAGCAGATGGTAACACTCATGCTACCCAGGAAGGAAAGTGAGAGACCAGGACTCAAGTTTGAGTCACCCGTAAGAACTTTGGTGAAGACCTAACACTACTACTTCTCACACTCTTTAATGAAATTGAAAGGTAAAGGGCTGGGGAGATAGCTCCTCGGTCTAAGTACCTGCCTGACAAGCACAAAGATCCAGATTGGATCCCTAAAACCACATGCTATGCTGGGCACACCATGCCAGCCACTGAAACCAGGCATGGTGGTACATGCCTATAATCCCAGAGCTGGAGAGGCTGAGATAGAAGGGTCAGTACAAATCTGACCTGTGTAGTGAGACTCTATACCAGATAATAAAAGATTTAAAAAAAAAAAAAAAAAAAAAAAAAGCCAGGGAGATACCTCAGTGCACCTGTCTGGCAAGCACAAGGTCCCAAGTTCAATCCCTGGTACCAAAAAAAAAAAAAAAAAGCCGGGCATGGTGGTGCACACTGATAATTCCTGCACTTCAGAAACTGAGGCAGAAGGATCATTGTGAATTCAAGGCCCACCTGGGCTACAAAGTGAGCTCAAGGACAGTTTGAACTTCATAGAAAGACCCGGGCTCAAAAGACCAAACAAAAAGAAAAAGAAAGGGAAGCAAAACTCACAAATTCATCCCAAGAAACAAGCATTTCCCTAATACCAAAACCCAAGAAGGAGCCAACTAAGAAAGAGAACTACAGGCCAATCTCCCTAATGAACACAAATGCAAAAATCCTCACTAAGATATTAACAAACAGAATGCAGCTTTTTTTTAGGGGCGGGAGGGTGTACAGGGTGTTCAGGGTCTTACTACTACATCAGATGCAGAGTGATCTGCCTCTTTACAGCCTCCCAAGAGCTGAGAGTATAGGTGCATGTCACCTCGCCCAATCTCATTTGCAGTCTCAGTGCATCCTGGGGGTGGGGCCAACACAGCAGGCCCAGGGATAAAACCCCCAGCCCCTGCACCTGCTTGCAGGTGCTTTAATCCATTGAGCTATTTGTCTGGCCCAAGAATGCAGCAAATTATCAAAGAGATTATACACCATCACCAAGTGGTATCTATTTCAGGGACGTAGGACACTTCTACAAACCGCCATCAATAAGTGTAATATCCCATATTAATAAAGCCAAGAACAAAAATAATATGATCATCTCAATAGATGCTTCTGGCAAAATCAGTACTCATTCATGATTTAAAAAAAAAAAAAAAAAAAAACTATAGAAAACCAGAATAGATGATATTGTAGTCAGGGCTTACAAGGGAAAAATTAACACAAGACAAATAATTTATAGGATTATTTTATAGCAGTCACCCAAAGAATGAAATACAAAACAGTACAAGAAAATCTGCCCATACACTAAAGACCCAAAGAATTGAGCTGAGGGCCTAGATCCCACAGGAATATCCTGTATGGGTCTAGCAGAAGACCCCGAGCCCATGACAATGTCTCATGCAAGTTTGATTCACAGATCTGTGCTAGAAAGGCCCAAAGGTCAGTGGGCAGAGGAATCTTCACTGGAGCTAGGAAGCAACGCTCAAAGTAAGAATCAGAGCTACCCTGAAAGGTACCATAGGCATCCTCAGCAATAATAAGATCCAAACTCTTCCAATGATGGGAACGGCCGACTTCATATCACAATAGCTAGCACATCAAGCTTTTATAGGAGTTTGAATGCTGCACCATCTTCCCTTCCGGAGCCAAGAATGTGCAAAGTAAGAACCAGAGTTCCCCCAAAGGGAACCTTTGCCATCCTCAGCAACAAGGTCCCAAGCTTCTCTGATGATAAGCGCTGAGTCATATCAGGAAAGCCAGAATGACAGTGTCATCCAAGAGAACAAACAGCGCCCTCTTATTCCTCTCTAGTTCTCCTTTTTATATTGTTGGCAACAATTCTCAGGTGGGCCCTACACATCCAGCACTAGTTCAGCTGGGTTTTACAGAATGACCACCAGTTGTCAATCCACCACACATGATATTTACTTAATTCTGATAAAAGCACCTATGAAAAACCAACAGCCAACACCACACTAAATACACAAAAACTGAAAATCACTTCACTCTAAAATCAGGAACAAGACAAGGATGTCTACTGTCTCCACTCTTGTTGAACACAGTCCGAAAACTTTAGCCAGAACAATTAAGCAAAAGAAAGAAATAAAAGGAAAAAAAGAAGTGCAATTACCATTTGCAGTTGACACAATATGCTATCTAGAAGACCCCAAAAACTCCACTAAAAAACTACTAGATTGAATAAGACAACTCAGTAGCATAGGTGAATACAAAGCCAACAGTGAAAATTCTCAACAGTCTTCCTGTACACCCATAACAAACTCACTAAGAGTGAAATTAAGGAAACAATAACTTTTACAATAGCATTCAAGAAATGAAATACCTAGAATCAATCTAATGAAGGATGGAAAATATCTTTATATTGAAGACTACAGTACTCTGAAAAAGGAGATTTAAAAGAATATCAGAAAATGCAAAGATATCCCTTATTGTTGGTAGGAAGAACCAATATAGTGAAAATGACTCCCAACACTGTTTTATAGGTCTAACAAAATTATGAACAAAATTTTAAGGGTATATCTCACAGAATTAGAAAAAACATCCCTAAAATTCATTTGGAACCAGAAGAGACCTAAAACAGTAAAGGCTACTCTGGGTAACAAAGGCAAGGCAAGGGACACCACGATGCCTGACTTGAAATTGGACTATAAAGCTACAGTGATTTAAAAAAAAGACCCAAAAATCAATGGAACAGATTAGAAGATGCAGGAATAGCTCCAGACATATTCAGCCATGTTATGCCTGACAAAGGCGCCAAACATATTTCCTGAAGAAAGACAGCCTCTTCAATAACTGGTGCTGGAAAAACCACACATGCCAAGGATTAAAACTAGACCCATATCTTTCACCATGCACTAAACTAAATTTGAAATGGATAAAAGATTAAACAGAAACATTACATCTTCTGGAAGACAGCATGGGTAAAACTCTTAAAGACTTTGGAGTAGGCAAAAAAACTATGAATAAAACTCCAGTCACACAGAAACTAACATAAAGGGTCAACACTGGGATCTCATCTCTTTAGAAAGCTTTTGCACAGCAAGAGAAGCCAACAGCAGAGTGAAGAGACAATCCACAATGTGGGAAAAAAAATGTTTGCCAGCTGCTCCTCAGACAAAGGATTACTATCGAGAACATAGAAAGAACTCAAAAAAATCAGAGCTCCTAAATTTAAAAGCCCAATCCAAAAATAGGCATCTGAGATAAATACACACTTCACAGCAGAAGAAAAACAAACAACAAATAAATACATGAAAAATGTTCAACATCACTGGTCACTGGAGAGATACAAATTTAAATAACATGGAGGAAAAAAAAAAAACATGGAGATTCCATCTCACCATGGAAACAATGGCTACTGTCAACACATAAACCGATAACAAATGGTGGAGGAGCTGTGGGAGACAGGGAACCCTTCTCCACTGTTGATGGAAGTGTAGACTGGTGCAACCACTGAGGAAATCAGTGTGGAGATTCCTCAAAAAACTAGGACTAGAGGTCCCATACGACCCAGCTCTTCCCCTTTGGGTATCTTCCCAGAAGAATGACAAACATCATACCGCAGTGATATATGTGCACCCATGTTTATAGCAGCACAATGTGTAATAACTAGATCATGGAAACTACCCAAATGCCCGTCGGCTGAGGAATGGATAAAAAAGATGTGATCTTTTCATATAACAGAGTAGTACTCAGACATAAAGGGACTCTTATAGGTAAACGGGCACAACTTGAGACCATACTCACACATGAAATAATACAGACATTTGTTAACATATTGTCTTCCTAATGTGAGACACTAAAAGATTAAATAAGATCCAAAACGTATAATAGATGTTGTAAAATTCAGGACAAAAACTTCAAAAAGAAAGAAAAACTGGGATGGAAAAAATGGAGAAAAGAGTTAGGGACATGATAATTAAGATGGTTGGACTAAAAATTTATCTTAGTACAATGAAAGGAAAGATTCGTGCTAATATTGTTCTGACAATTAAAAGTCATCATGTACTTCAAATAACTAATTTAAAGATAACAGTAATGGTATCTTTGTAACAATATGCAATGTATTAACCAATGGTACCCTCCTATATCTTATTTTGAAATTTTGTGTTTTCTCTTTAAGATGAAAAGAAAAGAAAAGAAAACTGAGCCAGGCATGGTTGTACACTCTTATAATCTCAGCATTTGAGAGGCTAAGACAGAAGGACCATTAAGTTTAAGGTCAGCCAGTGCTACACAGTGAGTTCCAGGCCAGTATGACATTCTGTACAGCAAGATCCCATCTCAAAAAAACCACCAAACAAAAAAAGCAGACAAAAAAGCAGGTATTAAAATCAAGAGTATATATTAACTTACACAGAAAATTTTTCCCAGTTTGCAAAAAGAGTATGACAGAGAAAGCTAAAAATACACACATCTGTGACCCACTTAACAGAAGGTGCAGCCACACATAGGTAAGACTCACTTATGTGAGGTTATGTACCTCAGCCTGCAGGTTAAACTGGGACTGGAAGAAATACTTACTTATACTCTTTACTTTTTTCGTTGTCTTCAGAATGTTAGTCAATAAGTAACTCCCACGCACATGCCATGAACCAGACAGGCAGATACTGAAGTTACAGTTATGAGAAAGGTAGACAGGTCCCTGTTCCTGAAAGTTGACACTGAAGTACACTCTCTTCATCAACAATAACACTAAGAAAGTTAAACCTGGGGCCCAGCAGGATGGCTCAGTGGTCTAAAGCGCCTGCTTAGGAAAGCTTAGGCGGCTGCAGGGACCGCGGTTCGATCCCCGGCACCACATGCTGCGCCAGCCCTGCCCTCAGAGCAGGCTGAGCCAGCCATAAAAATAAATAAATAAATAAGCAAACAAAAGTTTTGAAACAAGAAAAAAATAGAATAAAAAATAAAAAAAGAAAGTTAAACCTGACTTCCTAGCTACCTCATCACAGAGCTTGAAGAATCAAGATCAGCCCTTGACCAGCAAAAGCAGAACAATTTCTCCTAATCCTTCAGATGACAGTCCAGTCTCTCTTTCTCTACCTCTCCCCCTCCTTTTCTCTTCCTCCTTCCCTCCCTCACCCCTCTACACACACACACACACACACACAATTTATATTTGGTACCAGGAATTGAAGTCACAATCTTACTAGGTAGGCACTTAGCCTGCTGAGCTATATTCCTGGTCCTAAGCCAGTCTCTCTAATAAAAAGAGCTCATCCACCCACCCTCACTTCTAAGCCACAGCAAGACAGACGCTCTGCACGGTGGGTAGTGTGTCCTGTTCACAGTGCTTCCTAAATGTGCTGCTCTGTGTCTGAATGATGTATGAGTGAACAAAGGGATGGACTGCAGCAATGGCTCTGAAATTCACTGTGGGGTGTCTATGCCACTACAGATGACATGTCAGGATATATACTGAGGACTGTGGTTCTCCCAATTCCCAGATTGTCCCATAAATGCTTGATTCTCACTGAGCACACATTAGAGGACAGGCTATATGTTCATTCCCAAGTTCCTCCTTTCTGGGTACGGGAACAGGGCCTGGCCCACCCTCAGTCCTTTTCCTTTTTCAGACTACAATGCACAAGGGCAGAACCAAGTGGCAGAGCAGAGTGAGGAGTCTGTGCAGCATTAGGGAGAGCCCTGGGAACTGCACCAAGTCCCACCACGGGATGCAGAAGCCCATGTAAGTCATGTGGCAAGAACACCGAACAAAGCCAAGATGGTGCCCTTGTTGGAACTGTCCAAGGTAGGGCTCCCACCTACTCACAGACCTTATGCTGAGATTCAGTCTCTGATGGCCCTCCCTCACAGGAGTCCACTGCTTCATCACTTCCTGCCTCTACTTTGTCAGCAGACGGGATCACCCAGTGCTGTCTCACAAGGATCTATAGAGAGTACACACCACCCTCAGCATATTCCATAAAGGGCCAGGCAGGAACCCCCAAGGAGGACTAGTTCTTAACTATCTACAGGAAAAGCTACATTTGTCACCAGCTACACACCTAGCACAAAAGGCTCTGTCTCCCTAACCCAATCTCCAGACCCAGAGAGCAGAAGATCCACAGCTCTCTGTGTGAGGAGTCAGGTTCCCTTTGGGCCATATACCTGGCCCAAACATAACACAGAGTTCCCACATACCTGAATAGCAACCAGAACTCCAAGAGGGGCCATCACCATCTTGTTACCATATCATGTTCCCTAACTCAGCCTTACTATTAACTGTGGCCTTCTGGGACCTCTGCTACCTCTGTATGTAGGCAATCCTGGATAGGTGATTAACCCTGTATTGCCCTTGGAGCAGATTCATAATCCATAAAACACAGCCACCTCCCATTATGGCCATCTCCTACACTGACCTGCTACTATTTCCAATCTGTTTGCTTCCTGGTCTGAACAAAGGATCTGAACTGTACCTTTTCAGAGACCGCAAGAATGGAGCCATATATGCCCACTGCCCACATGGGGTTCATAATCACATAAAATATTGCACAGGAACCCCTATTACCCACCTCACATTGCCTTCCACAAGAACTAGAAAGCAGCAGCCCAAAAAGTAAAGTCTATGACCCACAGGTTCCAGGTCCTAACTATGAGGTCGGCTGGAAACCCTCCTCTGAGCCTTCTCATGCACATCTCACCGCCTGACATGTTCTCCTGATGAAGGATCCCTCCGTTGCCCTCACTGAGACCCACCTCTGACAGGAATTCTCCTATTCTGACAGGGATTTTACTACCTGAGACCCTTCTCTGATAGACTTTCCTTTGCCTTCTCACTACTTGAGTTCTTCCTCAGACTAGTAACTTCTCCTTTTTCCACACACCAAGTGTTCTTCTTTCACAATTTTCCTTAGCTAAGCCTCAACTACTCCCCAAAGAGTTCTTTGTCCCAGAATCAAGTGTAATACTTGGGAGACAAGAGGTTTACAAATATTGAATGACTCTACTTCTGAACACCCAAGCAGACACTCATGGAGGCAAAAGGGAAGGAACGCTGCCCAAGTATCACGTGGAGTGTTAGGGCTTCAGACATGCGCATGCGTGCGTGCACACACACACACACACACACACACACACACCATGGCAGGATGTCCTGCGTGGACCACTGCCCACAATACAGCCTCAGATCTCCACCTCTGCCTGCATTTCAGGCAACCTGTAAGGCTACAGACAGGCTTGCTTCGTGGGCCCTGGGGATTCATTTTCGCACTGCTCACAGCAGGTACCCTGGGTTCCTGCTCCAGCCCCATCCCCACTCACCTCCACCAAACGACCAAAGAAATTAGAGAATGTGAATGCCTCCAGGTCCAACTTGGTTCTGCCACAGACCACAAAATCCAAGCAGCTGTGGTCAGTCTACACAGGCCCTCCGTCTGGACTGCAGACACCCAGTCACCCCCAGGCCCTCCTTGGCCTCTCTGCCTTTCATACTGGGCAGGTCTCAATCACAAGGTTACTCCTCAGAGCAGCCTGATGTCACCTACTTGGGGGCAACCACGAAACTACATGCATGCCTCCCGCCCCCCTCCTCCTCTTCTTCCCCCTCCCCCTCCCCTTCCTCCTCCTCATTTTAATCTTCCATCTCCCCCACACATATGTTGGAATATATGTTCTGGGAAACTGAGATTTCTGATGTTTCTCTCAGAGCCATATTCCCATGTCTGAGACTGAACAGAACACAGCACAATTACCACTAACTCATTTGCGTGATGGTCAATGAAGAAAATGGCACCTCATCCTAACAGCACATTCCTAAAAGCCACCCAAGCTCCCTGTGACCCTTCCATGTGCCCATGCTGCCTGTCTGGGTACCCATCCAGGCCTCACATGGCACTAATGGGATCCTCTTGCAAAACAACAGCCTCCACTCATGATGCTACCAAAATATAACCATAGTAGTAATACATTGGGAGCCAGAACATGAAAAGTGATCTCTATGGAAGACTAAGAACTTGCCTGCCAAGAGATGATAACACAGACTACTTCAGATGTGAGTGAGGACATAGCTCACGGACATAAAACCTGTCTGGCAAGCGCAAGGCCCTGAGTTCAATTCCCAGTACTAAATAAATAAACAAACAAACAAAAAGACACATATGTGAAGCCCATCTGAGTCAGAAATAGCCATGCGTGCTTTCCACACAGTGACAGCCACTCAAACTTGTCACACAGACAAGATCTGACCTTCATGTGGAAACACCTCACATGCGTACCACACAAGTAGCTATTCTGAAAATGCACACTCTCAGTAGTTCTTACCTGGTAAAATTCCCGAAGCCAGTTCTTCTGCAGGTTTTCTGGCTGTAAATGAAGAAAAAAAAAAGATGGTTAAATTACAGACAGTGCCCCCAAACAGCAGTGAGAAACTTCAGTAAGGAAACCCACGGAGCAGCCGCATAGCCAAAAGCCGAGCACAGACACTGAGAACCCTTATCTATGTAAGGAGACTCAGCCGTTACTGGGAGGCCACTCCCGAGATGTCACTGTGGCACAAAGCAAAGCAGTGCTCACCTGCCCAACGGCAGACACATAGCGCCATGCCCTGTATCAACGTCAGCCCCACTCCGTCCCCAACCAAGTCATGGGATAGAGGATGCAAAGGGCACTGCATTCCTGCTTCAGACTTGTAGACACCTCCCAGGAAAGAGGCAGTGCAGAAGTAACCAGCCTTTAACAGGCAACAGCGAGGTGCTGGCATATTTCCAATATGCACCCTGCCTAACCAAAGCTATATCATAGGAAACTGAGCTCAGCAGTACTTTGTGGAGCAAAAATTGTCAGAAACACCCTAGTGGTAGTTCTATGTGTTCCAGGCAAGGAAGAGAGAAGTAGGGAGCAGCTTTCAGAGAACCAGGTGCAATGTTCAGAATCCTTCAGTAGCACTTGACAGGGACACCAACAGAAGCCCCCACACCACACACACACAGAAACTCTGGCACCCAGGGCTAGGAGGTTCTTGGTCAGGGTCAGATCCAGATCTGGTTTGGCCTTGAAATGGCTCTGCTTAGGGAACAGATAAACTGAGAGCTGGCTACCCTGCCTGATGGCCCTGGTGAGCCCAGGCCACCAATACCCTCCAGTTGAAGCCAACAAAATCCAGTCACTGTGAGAGACTGCCAGAGACAGGCATGGCAGCAAACATTCACCTGGTGTAAACACAGATGCTCCCGGACAGCACCCCGTTAGAGCTCACACCATGAGGGAGAGCTTCTGTGTCCAGTGAGCGGAGCTGACCAGAAGGAGATGTCACACAGTGTGCTCAACAGGGATGAGAACATACTGTGTGCTACTGAACCAGACATTTAAAAATGGGCAAGCAGCCAGGGATATACCTCAGCAGTTTAAGTGCCTCCCTGGCAAGCACAAGGTCCTAAGTTGAATCACTGGTACTGCAAAAAAGAAAAAAAAAAAAAGGCTAGGGTGCTAAATATAATAAGCCAATAACAGTCTTCCCCTTCTCCCTTGACACTGGGACTAAAGCCTCCACCCTGTGTCAGTTGTAACACGCAGAGCCCTGTGGCAACTGTGACATGAAATGGAGAGGTCACAGCTGGGCCTGTAATGTGGGCCCCAGCACTGAAGCCAATAGTTCTACCCCAGTCACATTCTTCCTTTTGCTAGCTTGTGTTCCCAAGAAGGAAGAAAACACAACTTCTTTTTTTTGTGTGTGTGTGTGGGATCAGGGTTCAAACTCATGACCTTGCACTTGCCAGGCAGGCACTTGTGAGACGGAGCTAATTCCCTGCCCCCCCCCCTTTTAAGAATTTTTATTTTATTTTATTTTTTTTCTTGTTTCAGAACTTTTTGGTTTTTTGTTTGTTTATTTACTTTTATGGCCTGCTCAGCCTGCCCTGAGAGCAGGGCTGGCGCAGCATGTGGTGCCAGGAATCGAACTGCAGTCCCTGCAGTCGCCCCAGCTTTCCTAAGCAGGCGCTTTAGACCACTGAGCTATCCTGCCGGGCTACAACTTCTGATAAATCAGTGAAGGGGGAAAAAAGCCTCGCAGGCCACAGGAGAGCATGTGGGAGACACTGGGCAACAACTAACACTGAGACCGATGCCCAGGCAGGACTCTCAAGCCCTGCTTCCCACATGTAGGAGGTACAACTAGTCTCCCTCATCTTTAAAAGGTGCAACAGCAGGGCATCACAAGAGCACAAACCAGAGCTAAGCCAGGGTTTGAACAGAATGGACAGGCATAGGAAAAGAAGCACACCTTCGGCCCCTGAGGAAATGCAAATTCTAACGTGCCATTAGGATGTAAGGGTCATTCTTTCTTCTTTACAGTACTAGGGATCCAACCTAGGACCTAGTGAATGCTAGGGAAATATTCTTTTGCTGAAACTACACCCCAAGTCATGAAAATTAGAATCAGAAATATGTAATGTGACTGGTGAAGACATGAGATTGGCTGGGGAGATACCTCGGCAGTCCAAGTGCCTGTCTAGCAAGTACAAAGATCTAAGTTTGGTCCCCAGTACAGCATAGTATGCCAGGCCCAGAACCCCAAGTGTGCCAAACCAGCCTCAAACTGGCTATGGTAGCACACTCCTGTACTCCCACTGTGGGGGACGCTGAGACAGGAGGGTCACCACAAGTGGACCCTGTATCAAAAGGATTTTTTAAAAGAGATAGGATAATAGGAGTCCTGTCACACTGCTGGTGGCAACAGTGCAGTAGTTCCAAGAAATGCTAAATTTGGAATATCATTTGACCAGCAATTCTGTTCCTATCTATATGCTCAAGAGACCAAAAACAGTACATACGGAAATCTGCACAGATGTACTGACAGCAGCTCTATTCACAGCGATCTAGAGGTGAGCATGGTCTGAATATTCACACACCAAAGCATGGCTATCCAAAGTACGACACAAATGTAAGGCAGATTCCTCATGAGGTCTGGCCCTTAAGCCTCACTGCTCAACTAGATCTTGATCGACACCCATCAACCAAGAATCAAATCAGTGGGAGACAGCCCCTGCCCAGGCCTCTGTGGAAGCCGGAGGGCAACAGCTTGGGAAAATGGAAGAACAGCCAGGGCCCAGAGCAACCTCTCTGTGCAACAGTCACTTCACAGAATTCGAGACAAAGAAGAGCGGGCTGGGGAGATAGCTCCGTGGCACAAGTGCCTGCCGGGCAAGTGCAAGGTCATGAGCTTGAACCTCAGTCCCGCAACAAACGACAAAACAGAGCAAGAATCCACTGCAGGCAGTTCCCACATGCATGCACTGGCCAATGTCGTCACAGGGGGAGAAGAACATGGCTCGTGAGATCAGAGTATTAAGACAATGCTGCTTTTTGCATGACCCTGGACTATGATGGCATGGACTCTGCCATGGTGACATGTGTGCATGTATCCTACCAACTCAGCTTCTGGAGGACAGAAACCGCACTCCTTCTGAGTTCTCTAGGCTCCCACAGATTAGGCATGAGCTCAGCTTTGACAGGGCAGCCTTCAGGCCCAAATTCCCTTACACTACCCCCACCTACACCTCATGGATGAGAAATACACTGCAGGCCTTCTCACATGTATGGCCATATACATGACCTTACATTCCCACAGCTGCTACCTACTACCATCCTCTCAGAACTAAGCCCAGTCCTCAACAGTACATACCTCAGTACATGCCACATACGCCACTGCCTCCCTCCAGCTTACTGTGTTCAGTTAGCCAGGAAGCGCCCCGATAACGCCCTGACCACTGAGCCACACCGTGTCAGACACCTTTTCAAGTGATTGCAAAACCACCCCGGAGGAAGGGGAAAGGAGGCAATCAACACCAGTCACACCCTGCTGGAGAGTGCCCAAGGACTCGCACGGACCACAGACCCCTGGCTTTGGCTCATTTCAGGAAGTCACTCAACTCCAGGGGCTCTGGCCCCCCTATCCAGCGCATACCACTATAAGCACAGCTCCCTTCCCATCTGTAAAATGGATCAGAAATCAAGTAATCAGAGGTCCTGCACAGCCCACCCCAGTGCCTAGCAGATGTTGGGGCAGGGATCATTACATGTGATTCCTGACCCCCAAGTTGGCCCCTGCCAGAGGATTTTCTCAAGACTACTTCAGGCACAAGTGCAAAAGCAAGCACCAGCTACCTATGCACAGTGGAAATGCTCTAGGACAGCAGGTTCCTCCAGGCCAATTCTTGTGTCACAATCTCATTCAGGTCATTAATCTAATCTGTATCCCACACTGAATGTGGAGGCATCATGTCTTTACACCAAACAGCCCTAATAAAGCGCTTTGGAGAAAGATGGTCATGTCTGTTTACTGTTTACAAGAGGCCACTCAAAGATGTGAAGTACTCTGACTGCAAATCTAAATGAATGACTAAAGATACTTAACAGAAGGTGACGAACACACTGAAGCAATACGAGGTTCTCTATAGAAAAGAGTTGGACCACGCTTCAGCGAGGATCATCTGAACAACAGCCTAGTGACTCTCACGTGCCTTGTCCTTTTCAGTAAAGAACAAAGGCCCTCCACACCTACATAGTGACAAAGGCCTCAACTCCTGACCCTCTGCCCAGAACTGCTTTACTCTGGTGCTCTCTTTAGATTCTCAAATGACTCCATGCTGCTCTGAGGCCTTACCAAAACCATCTCCTCTAAGGCCTGGTTGTCCCTTGGTCACTGAGCTTCCTTGACCTCAACAGCCAATCCCAAGTCTGCCCTCATCATGAGTGGGCAAGCTTCATCACCTTCCTCCCCTGTGTTTGCTGGCAGACTATCCCCAGGAACGGGACGTTTCCCCCTAGCCCCATCACAGTGAGCATGAACGATGTCAATAACAACTTGTTTAACCACCACTGAGTTTGGAGCAAAGATAGCCAAAAACAGTTAGATCAAGAAGCCTCTGCTCCTTTGAATCTAACAGAATAACAAGAGTCAGGAGTGAAGGATTTTCCAGTAATGACGCAGCAAAAAACAAGGTTTGGTATCATACCTCAACCTCAAAAGGGAAGACACAAGACAAGAACACAGTGCCAGGGAAAGGGTCTGAGATTGTGTTGATGATACAGGGCAAGAATACACAAAGAGCAGAACCCAAAACAGAAATGCATCCAGAAACAAGTACCAAAAGATTCTCTGGAAGGGAAGAAGACCAATAAAACCTGGAGAAGGATTGTATTC
>PVJA010007507.1:8425-68375 GCA_004027025.1 Myocastor coypus | reverse complement strand
CTTTATATTACATTCAGGCTCTCCGCCTTAGCTCCCGCCCTAGGCTACACCCATAATCCCAGAAGTACTTCCACCCATAATCCCATCAGTACTAAAACCTATAATCCCAGGGATCATGGATCAAGTCTCAAACTCTAGAAGTCCCCGCCCAATGACTCCATGAGGCTTTGGGGGGACAACTAGACATAAACCATAACACCTGGCATGTCTGGTTTCATGGTATGTGCACTGCATCTTCAGGAACATTCCCACAGCTTTATGTACTACCCTATCAGGGTCTCCTTGCCTTACCTCCCAGGCCTTTCTTTGAATGGATGCCTCTTTGAACCTAAAACTCTTAAATTCTGTTTGTAGGTAAAACCAGCATCATATAGACAATGCTGACATTGCTGTCAGTAGGAGCAGTAGCCAGGCCTCCTTGGACCACGACTCTAGTGCCTTTTGAATGCCTGAACTGCTGAGCACAATGAAATGAATTCTGGGGAACCAATTACTTAGGCAAGCCTTCTTGAGCAGACATCCAGGCCCTCTTTTCTCAAATGAAAGGTTTATACTTTCATTCCTTTAAATCTGTAATACATACAGTCTTTTCTTTTTCCTGAGAGTTAAGTAGTTCCTGACAACATTGAACTCACTGTGTAGTGCAGGCTGGCTGAACTCATGGCAATCCTCCTGCCCCAGCATGTCAAGTGCTGGCATTACAGGAATGTGGCATTATATCCAGCTAGGTGAAGCTTTCTGATTTCTGATATGCTCTTCTTATCCTTGTACAAATTACTTGGCTTCTTTTTTTTTTTTTAATTTTATTTATTTTTTTCTTGTTTCAGAGCCTTTGTTTGTTTATTCACTCATTTTTATGGCCGGTTCAGCCCGCCCCGAGAGCAGGGCTGGCGCAGCATGTGGTGCCGGGGATCAAACCGCAGTCCCTGAAGCTGCCCAAGCTTTCCCAAGCAGGCACTTTAGAGCACTGAGCCATCCCGCCGGTCCCCACTTGGCTTCTTTTTAATGATGCTGATCTCTTCATAAGTCATACCCCCTCTGGTTCCAACTTTACATGTAATTCTTTTTGTGCCAAAATTCAAGTTTTTCAAACTTTCTTGCTCTGCATTTTGCCCCAGTTCTCACTATGTAAATGTACATATCTGTACTTAAAGATGTCATCTAATGATGTCCTACTGTAAAAGATCATAGCTTAGCTCTGTATAAATCCACTTCTTTTTGTACATCTTCTTTTCATTTTCATAGTCCAGGTTTTGTGGTATTTGCTGAAATCATTAAGCACATTTTCTTTATCATTACCACATATGTATTGTTTATTACCGAGTTGTATCATGTCCTTCCTTAAATTGCTTTTTAAGACATCATTTTGTTTTCCTGGTGTTAATAGTTGCCTTTTCCCCACTTTAATTTAAAAAATGTTATTTATCAATGTATCTCTAAATTCTCTGACAGAACTATAAAATACCATTTTATATAATCATGTATTTTCTGTCTGTCCTACATGGCTTTCTTGGAACCAGTCTTCCCAGACTTCTTTCTAGCTACTGTGTCTGTGAAAGTTCTGAGTGAAGCAGAGCACTTGGGACGTGTGTGGATTCAAGAAGCTATATAATAAAAATTTGTTACAGGAATTTTGCCTTAGGCAAGCCTTCTTGAGCAGACATCCAGGCCTTCTTTTCTCAAATGAAAGGTTTATATTTTCGTTCCTTTAAATCAAGTAGGAGCTGGTTAAATAAATTATGAAGGCTATTGTTTTCACTTTGGATGAAAAATAGTAGTTTGAAGTTCACAGAGCAAGAAACTGAAAAGTGAAGATTGTTATAAGGTGGTGGAGAGCAAAGATGACCTGGAATGCACAAGCATGAGCTTAACCTGACAGTAACTGCCAGTTCTCACTGCCTCTGACCTTGTGATGAATGTGTCCTACAGGAGCGCTGAGCACCTTGTCTAGACCTGACAATTAAACAGGCTACAAGGAGAACCAGGGAAGAGAGAGGCAGCACTAGCCTGTGTGCCACCCCATGACAATGAATAAACCAATAGATAGTGGCAATACATGTGATCTATACAGTACCTAGTAACCTTGCGAGTGAAAAATAAAATGTCTGCCATTTCACTTCATGAAAATCTTTGTGTCTTACCTAGCCAGACATGTCTAGGGGAGTAAATCCTTAGCAATGTCCTTTAGTCCTGCTGACACATTACAAAATCATGACAGTTGACCATGAGATTGTTTCTCCTCACTCTCTCTAACCATAGGAGAAACTGATGGTCCCACAGGTTTATCTCAGAAGTCACTGTGATTCGAGGCCATGCCTCCCCATTCTACCCACAGCCACTGAGCATGGCAGGGGCGCTACAAGAAGCCCATCTCAGGGTCATGCCAAGTCCTCTGTCCTGCAGCCCTGCAGAGCCTTTGTAGAACTGTGCCTTCTCACAGGTCTCCCACAGCTTGCTTCTTCTCAGCTTCATTCCCTAGGGTGAGATCTGTGTAGCTGTTGGGCAGCTCTTCCAGCCTCATCTGGCTCCTTCCTCATTTGCTTTCCCAGATATTTCCCCTGGTACATTTCTTGTATTTCTAATGTTTGTGTCTGTTTTTTTGGGACTAACAGGTATTTTAAGCCATCTTTCCTTAACATTCTTAAAATCTATTGTTCTTTTCTTTCTTTCTTTCTTTCTTTCTTTCTTTCTTTCTTTCTTTCTTTCTTTCTTTCTTTCTTTCTTTCTTTCTTTCTCTTTCTTTCCTCTACATTTTCTCTGGTCCTAGAACTTTATCTTTTCTTTTTACTTTGATTTTTGATGGAATACTTTCTCTATATAGGAAGGAAATTATTGAAACTTTGTATGACCAAAAATTCTATTTTAATCTTACCCTTGAGGGGTGATTTGACTGGGTATGGAATTTTAGTTTAGAAATAATTTTCCATCAGAATATTGAACACATTCTCCATTGCTTCATAGTTTTCCGTGTAAATGTTGTGAAATAAAATGGCATTTCTGAGTTCTGACATTTTGTGTGTGACTTACTCTTCTCTCTAGAAGCTTTTATGATCTCTTAACCTTTGATAATTATATAATTTCATGATGACATACCTTATTGTGTTTCTTTCATTGTTTTTGGTGTTCAGTGGTTCTCATCAGTTTGGGGATACCTCGCCTTTAGTCTTTTTTTTTTTTTTTTTTTTTTCACTCTTTCTTTTTAAGACAAGGTCTCACTATACAGTTCAGGCTGGCCTTGAACTCACTTTGTAGCCCAGGCTGACCTCAGACTCTCAGTGTTCCTTGTGCTTCAACCTCCTATATGCTGGGATTATAGGCATCTACCACTACATCTATCATCTTTACCATTGAGTATTATTTTTGTGGTTTTTGATATCTTTCCTGTTTTCTTTATTCTCTTGTTTGAATTCACATTGTTAGTGTCTGCATTAAGAAACTAGTTTTTTTTTCCTTTTTAAGAAATTCATTTAACTTCAATTACATTAAAAATTTTTTGCTCTCACATATTTTAAAATTTCTAAGACCTTTTTTTTGTTTTTTTAAAAAGTAGTATTCTGTTCTTGTTTCATGGGGTACAGTATGTTATATCATTGGGAATACTAGTTATGATTTGCTTTAGTAGTTAAATTTCTTTTCCTATATTGCCTTTCCTTGAGCTTCCTATTTGTTAGCGTGTACCTTTTGATTTTTGGTTTATTTTGTTTTGTTTCTTACATGACTAGAGATCATTAACTATTTCTTATATTTGAGAATGAAATGTAAATGGTTTAAAGCAGATTTTCCTCATGGTAGAGTTTACTTCTTGCTGGGCATTGAGACCAGTAGGCCAGGCTAGAACTCATATCTCCTCCACCTTTTCACTGAGGCCTACTCTGAACATCTTATTTAAAAATGCATGCAACTTTAAAAGCCTTGAATTTTATCTTTTTTATATATAGCTGGCTAATATTCCATTGTATAAAAATATTGCATCTTTTATTAACCATTCTTCAGCAGATAGGCACTGGGGTTGTTTCCAAGATTTAGGCATGATAAGTTGCACTACTATAAACATAGGTGCACATATATTGCTGTGGCATGATTTGGTAATCTGAACAAGTAATTTGGAGATAGCAATATGCAATATAGTAACTGTTGTTGAATTCCTGTCATCTTGTTTAGTAAAATTTGTATAATTTCTCATGTCTTTTATTTATTTATTTATTTTTTTTCTCTTCCAAACTAAAATTAAGAGGGGCCTGGGAGATAGCTCCATGGCACAAGTGCTTGCCTGGCAAGTGCAAGGTCATGAATTTGAACTCCAGTCCCGCCAAAAGAGAAAGAAAGAAAGAAAGAAAGAAAGAAAGAAAGAAAGAAAGAAAGAAAGAAAGAAAGAGAAAATTAAAAAAATAAAAATAATTCTATTAACACTGCTATAATAATAAAAAGAAATACACCTTATCATGAGTATTTCTGCTGTGTTTTCCTGCTCCTCCTGCCCCCATAGCACTTTTAGCACTTTTAGGATACACATAATCACTTGTTTGTATTTGTTTGGTTTTGGCCTTGTCTCATTATAACAAGTGCTACTTCCATGGGAAGAGAAATTTTATTATTTTTACTTTTACTGATAAGCTTCACCCAACGAGATAGAATCCAAGACACAGTAGCCATTTGGTCAATTATTGTTAAATTGAGGACATTTATACATCATCAACAGTAGGTCTCACAGATTTCTCATGTAGCCAAAATGCTTGGCTTGCTCCAAGGTAGAATTAGCATTGCAAAAGGTTCTGGTAGAGGAAAGGTGCTCAACCAGTGTTATCCAAGCAGCATAGAGACTGGGAGGATCTCCAGTGAGAGAGCCTCCAAACTCATGCCTGTGGTTACCTACCTCCTCCAGCAACCAGTGTATCACCACTCAAGAGTATAGCCCCGGTGAACCAATCACATGAAAACCCACCTCTGAACATATGAGACTTTGTGAGACATTTTAGTTATAACATAATAAAGAATATGTGTTCACTTTGCTACTTTTTAAAACACATGTTACTTGTATTAGCCAAGCTATTTGGATAAAACCAGTGATTAGATATAGTTACTGAACATGAAATACATTAATTTGCAGTAATTTAAATTTTTTTTTCTTACTGGATCTGTCACTGCTTGACGATCCTGATATATTGTAGGTGAACAGCTTTTTAACTAAGTGAACAGATCTTATTCTTGGACTAAAATTGTATGTTATGGTATTTCACTAGATTGTGTGGAAAGTTCAAAGACAAGGCCCTTTGTACGTGGTTCTATGTTTGTGACTTTTACAGTGATGAGACATTTGCAAAAAAAAAACCCCACAGATCTAATTGGAATGTGAAGTTTAGGATTTAAGGATTAGGGATTGGAAGAGGAAGCAAAGGAATGTAGTTGTTTACACTAACTACAAGTACTAGAGTTTTGAAAACAGAAACACAAAATCTTAGTGGTTACCAGACTTAAAGCTTTTGAAGAAAATTCATTGAAATCAAATAGGTCTCATAACAGGCTAAAAGGCCTCATAATCATTCTTCTGTTTATAGATATAAAAAGAATTCATGAAACTAGAGAATGTGCAAGATGTTTGATCCATTTTAAATGCACAATTAATATCTCTTTGCTAGTTCTTGTTTTTAATGAATTTAGGACAGGGTCTACAGGGTGTACAGGGTCTAACTATGTAGATCAGATTCGTAATGATTCTTGTGTTTTCAGCCTCCCAAACACTGGGATTACAGCTGTGCGCCACCACTGCCAGTCTCAATCACTGTCTCAGCGTGTGCTGGGGGCGAGGCCAGCACAGCATGCCAGGGATTGAACCCCTGAATCCTAGCTGCTGTGCTCTGCCGAAGCAGGTGCTTTAGTCCACTGATCTATCTGGCCAGCCCTCTTTGCCAGTTTGTTTGTTTTTGTTTTTTTAACCAGTTCTTGATTTTTGGAATACTTTCTGAATCTACTCCCATACAGTAAGTTCTTAAAAATTATTTCAGATTCTGTGATTAAATGCAGTGAGGCAAAGTACTGTTCAAAATAATGCTATAGATACCAACAAAGATCATATTATAGAGGACTTCATTAGATTTGTAGATCATGGTTTCAGTCTCACTATAATAGAAACTTACGAAAGGTACTTCAAATTTGCCTTTAATCAAATAAGTTTGCTAAGTAGAGCCTAAACTGGAGAAGACAGAAGTATCTGCTAATCTGTGACAAGACTAGTTAATCTGTTGTGAATATACTCTATAATCTGATTGCTTGCAGTTCATGCAATTTACATTCATCTTGGGGAGTAGTTATAAGTGCACACCTAAGCTTGTTTCTTTTTTTAAGTCCCCATCTGTTTCCCTCCTCCTTCATTTTCCTCCAGTTCCCTATCCTGTTTTTCATTCTTGTTGATACTATTGATCTTAGCTTATGTTATGACATATGATATTTATATTAGCTGGTGCTGTTCCTGTATATGTCCTATCTTTATTCTACCTATTTCCCCTTTCCCTCCTTATTCACACTTTTTCCCTTGGATCACTCCCTATTATAAGAGATCTATCTCCTAGTTCCCTTTATCTGCCTTTCATTATTTTCTTTGCTCTTTGCCTCAATCAAATGAGAGATATTGTACGGTATTTAAGCTTGTGTGTCTTGTTTATTTCAGTCAACATTATATTTTCCAAGTGTATCTGTTTTCTTACACACATCTCAAATCTGTCATACTTTATATCAGAATAATATTCCATTATACATAGATACCACATCTTCTTTATCCAGTCATCTGTTGATGGACATGCAGGTTGTTTGCAACGAATTATGTTGCTATAAACATCAATATGTATGTATTGCTCTAGCATGGTATCATAAACTCTTTGGGGAAGACCCCAAGCAGGGGGATTGCTGGGTTGTATGGAATTTCAATTTCAGTTTTTTTGAGAATCTCCATACAGGTAGTACTAGTTTACATTTGCACCAGCAATGAAGATGAGTTCCTTTCTCATGACAGCCTTGCCAGCATGCTTGATTTCTTAATGATTATTACACTTTCTCGAGTATGGTGGTGTCTTTTTTTATTGTGTTTTCTTTTGTTTCTGTGACAAAATACCCAACAGCCAAAGTTAAGGAAGGGAAATTGTATTTCCATGGATTCTCTTGCTGAACAGAAGCTTTTTAGTCTAATACAATCTCATTTCCTCATTCTTGCTGTTATTTCTAGTACAATTGAAGTTCTGTTCCTTTCCTGAGCTAGGTATAGTAGTACAGGCCTGAAATCCCAGCATTGGGAAGCTGAGGCAGGATGATTACTGTAAGATAGGTGGGGACTAGCCCTTTTTACATAATGAGTTCAAGGCCAGTCTGAACTTTGCAGGGAGACTCTGTCCCAACAAATTGACAGAACAGAACAGAACAGAACCCTTTCCCACAGCAGTGTCTTCAAGTATTTTACCTATTTTTATCTTCCAGTAGGTTTAATATTTCTGTTTTAATGTTTAGGTCTTTGATCCATTTTGATTATGATTTAGACTGTGGTGGGAAATAAGGGTCCAGTTTCAATCTTCTGCAAACAGATAACCGGTTTTCCCAGCACCACTTGTCAAATAGGCTGTCTTTCCGCTCACAAATGTTTTTGGTACTTTGTCAAAGATCAAATAGCAGAATGAGCTGGGAATTTTCTATAGCCTTAGTTCTGTTCCATTGGTTTGATCCACACAGAACTAGACAGGTGAGTGTTTTGAAAGACAAGGAAGAGGTGAGAAAGATTGAAAGAATACCTGAACAAGATGAGGCATGATTCCTCCTAATAGATGGAGAAATTAAAGTTTAGTAGGAATAAGTAATTTGGTTAAACTCAAAACTAGAAGTGATATTCAAATCTAGATTTTTCCTTTCTCATCTAAATTTCTCTCCACTGCATTGGTTTATCTATTGCCATGTTATTTATTACTCATTAAATGGATATCACTTTTAGTCTTTACAACAAAAAGAAAATGTAATACCTTGTTATGCATGCATTTTGGATATTATTTGCAGTTAAAATGAGGAAACTATTCAGTACTAAAAATGTGTTTTGAAGAGATTTTTTGGGTCTCATTTATCCTTAATTTCTCAGTTGGACAGGGAAGAAAGAAGGGAAGTGGTGCGGGGGTGGGGGGAGCAGGAGGAGGGAAAAGAAGATACAGTAGTGTTCCTTAATTGTTTTGCTAGAGCAACTCATGGGATCCAGATTTAGATTCACTGATACTGATGCCTTGTGCTGTATGCATAAGGCAAATCTGTGTTTTTTGTGATGCATGTACTCATATGTGTTTAGTAATTAGAGTAATTTAAAATCAATATCTTTATTTAAAAGTCACTGCATAACTTTAGAGAATTTTTTGTAAGCTGAGTTTTATTTTCTGACAAGATTTTCTTCACTTGTTAATGTTAGACAGTTTGAACTTAAAAATGATAAAGACAGTTTGGACTCAATTAAATGAAACAATTTTTAAATTAAATTGCCTGTGTTTACACATTTCTTATTGAAAACAATACTAAAATCTAGGTTTTACATTATTACTAAACTAAGTAAAACATTTATTTTCCAAGAAAAGCTTTGTTAGATACTTATTAAATAAATCATTTTGTTAATATCTTCATAATTTATATACAATTAGATTTATTATTGCATGAATTTGGGGATATTAGGTACATTCTATGAAATGAAATTAGAGACATAATGTTGAATTTTTTTCTACTTGGACCAGCATGACTTTGCCTAGATGGTATATATCTATAGTGAGCATACAAATTGTATTTCCACTGATTGTGTATATTTATAGAAGGGAATTGTATTCTTCTGTGTGAGAACATGACATTATTTATAGATGGCAACAATTCTGTGTCTGTAAGTTATCAAATTACTTTTAAGGGATTATATTCGTAAATGAGAAATTGCCTAGAATATTTCTGTTTGTGAAGTTGAATATGTTTTTGTTTTATGTTGAATTTTGCTCGTTAGTTATTGAATGTTAGCAAAAATAATATGCATACCTGTAGAGTTATAGTTACTATTGAATTATTTTAGATAGTTCTATAGCAGTACAACTTAACTACTATATAGTATACTTTAGCATACTTTAAATGATTTGAATAGGTTTATGATTTTAACAAGTGTTTTTATTGTTTTGCTTATCACCAAATATATTCATTTATTTATATACTTTGCAGTTCTGATGATCAAAGTTACAGCCTTGTGTATGCTAAACAAATACTTTAACCACAGATTGATCAAGTTTTATGATTTTTTTTGATGGAATAGTTACATACTAGAAAAAAATGTCTAATACACATAATTACTCCAAAGAATCAGGGTAAGCTCACTGAAATTAAGGACAGTGAAAAAGGCAAAGATTTTTTTGTACAGGCTTCCAAAAACACACAAATAAAAGTAAATGTAGACAAATAGGATTGCTTGAAACGGAAATGCTTCTTCACAGTAAAGGAAACAATCATTGGAATGAAGAGAAAACCTGTACAATGAGAGAAAATATTTGCAAACTAGATATAGCAAGTTAATACCCAGAATATATGGAAAAGGAAACCCTCTTGCCCACTGTGAGAAGGTAAATTAGCCATTTTGGAAAAACATACAGAGCTTCCTCAGAGACTTCAAAATAGAACTACTATACTGTCCAGCAATCCTGTTCCTGTGTATATGTCCAAAAACATGAAATCAGTATGTCAAGGAGACATCTACACTCCTGAGTTTATAATAGAATTAGCCACAATAGAATGCAAACAACCAAAGAATGAAATATTTTCATTTGCAATAACCTGGATGAAACATGGTGCTACTATGTAAGTGAAATAAACCAAGTATAGAAATGCAAGTAGTGCACGATCTTGCTCATATATGGAGTCCAAAAAAAGTCAATCATGCAGAATTGAGTCTGGGATAGTGGTTATGTGAAGGCATGGGAGAGCTTGAAGGGAGAGAGGGGAGCAGAGACAGGTTGATCAGTAGGTACTAAGTGGCTGATAGTTAGAATAAGAAATTTTAGAGTGCTGTTACACAGTAGAGTGACTATTGCAACCATAAAGTAGCAAACGTTTTTTTGAATGTTTTTGCCATATGAAGAGATGAATAGTTGAAGAGATAAATTTAACTTAATTGTACAGTATATAAAACCACAGAATATCATGTAGTTCCCAATTAATATGCATAAATTTGTATTTTTATGATCAACTTAAATAGTGTTTAATTTTTTAAACAAGTACCATGCCTAATTCACGTTTTCCAAATCTGTGAGTCTGTGAAGGATCCCTGTGTACATTGATAAGAAACCTTTAGCTAGCACCTTGGTGGTGGTGGTGGGGCGTTTACTGGAAAGTTGCCTGTTTGGTAAATTGCTCATATTACTGGAAGAACTTACTGCAGATGAATTCTTTTAAGACTCAAACACTGATCTATGTTTCAAGATCCATGTTCTTGCCTTATAATGGACCTATGTTTTCACTGTTAAGAAGACTCTATGGGCTGGCCATATAGCTCAGTAGACTAAAGCACCTGCTTAGGCTTCAACAGCAGCCTGAATTCAATCCCCAACATGCCAGACCAGCCCCTCCCCTGGGGCAAATGAGACTGGGTGTCGTGGTGGTAGTCACCTGTAATCCCAGCCCTTGGGAGGCTGAAAACAAGAGAATCACTATGAGTCTGATATGTGACCCTGTAGACCTTGTACCAGATACACTAAAAAGAAAAAAAGAAAAGAAAAAGAAACCTATGTGACCTTGGAAAAAGAAGTAATTAAGGCATTGCAGAGATTTTGAGGATGATGATGGTGGTGGTGATGGTGATGATGATGATGAAATTTTCTTTTGCTTTCAGTATTTATATAACTTCTGATTTTAAAAATTTGTTGAATATTTGGTATATGTCAGATACTATGCTTGTTTCTTTATATACACTGTTTTATTTGTTCTTTCCAGTATCCATATGAAATGGGTGATAATTCCATTTTTGAAATGTTACTAAAATGAATTATAGTGAACCAGGGAATGGTGGTGCATACCTGTAATCCCAGCACTTGGGAGGCTGAGGCAGAAGGATTGGTGCGAGTTCAAGACCATCTTAAGCTACAAAAGTGAGCTCTAGGCCAGCCTGAACTGCATAATGAGACCCTGTGTCAAAAAAAAAAAAAAAATTACAGTTATGTAGTTCAGGTTTTTAATGATTATATAATATGCCTAAACTTGATAAGGTATACAACTTGTATTGAAGCATGTTCAATAGACAAAAGGCCTAGTATTCTTCATTTAGTAGCATTTTGTATTTTGAACTTAGAAAATCAGAAGTATATATTGTTTTTAAAATCAACAATGGCAGCATATCACTGTTATTTCCTACATTGGTTACCTGTTAGATGTGATATTTATAAGTATGTAGTTTTTAACATATGTAAGAATTCTTTACATTTCTAAAGATGCTGGAACATGTACTTTCCGTTGTTAACTAACATAGTTTACTGTAAGCATTATAGTTCATACATCTATTTTTATTTTATCTAATATGACTCATATAAAGCGCTTAATAACTCTAAAAGTAAATTAGGTAAAAGTGCCCAATAACTGGTAAGGGTTATTGTCAGACTGTCACTTCCTCAGTGAAAAAAAATGTTAATTATAATTTAATGTTAGAATGCATTTATTATTATATATTATATTCATGGGAAAAACATAATCTAATTTTCTTCTCTTGTCAGCAACTTGAATTGGTGGAACCCAGTGGCTGGATTCACGTTCCCTTAACTGATAATCATAAGAAGCCAACTCGCACATTCATGATTCAGATTGCTGTTCTAGCCAATCACCAAAATGGAAGAGACACCCACATGAGACAGATTAAAATATACACCCCAGTGGAAGAGAGCTCTATTGGTAAATTTCCTAGGTGTACAACTATTGATTTTATGATGTATCGTTCAATAAGGTGATTTGAAATGGAGTAAAAATGATTAAGCATGTTGTTTTGACATACATATTGATATAACCCCGTGTAGATCTTTTTATTGAAAAAATCAGTTATTTTGCATTTTTATATATATTTAAAAGTATTTTACTTTGTTAAATAAATCAGTTTGGGTATATATTGTCTCTGCTTTATTTTTTAAAATAATTTTATTGCTTTTAATAAGAAATAACAATGAGACAGTTTCAAAACACGTTAATAAGACAGCCACAATAATTAATGCAATGCATATTGTTATCTTCACAATAGTTGCTCAGAGTATAAGATGCAGACATGATAACTTTTCTAAACACTATTGGTACAAATATTTCTTCTCATTGAGCTAAGAGAAAGTAGTATGCATAGTTCAATATTCCATAATAGTAGTGGGTTATCAGCAGAACTGGCAATGTCAGAAGCTGTTGACTTGAGCCTTTTACAGCTCAGCATATTTATCTGGCTTTACTTTTTATGCCTTGTCATTAAACTTTTCTGCTGGATGGTTAAGGTCAAGTTAAAGTAAGACCTATATAATGAAACATGTAACTTTTCTATCTGACAAAGTCAGTCAAATCCCCTAAGGATTTACCTTGAAACCCTGTACAGTGTTTTGTAGAACTATTGTCAGTGTCAGTCATCTGGATGAGTCAACAGCCGTTGCTTGACCAGTTTGCTCTCTGTGAAAGCCTGAAAGAATGTTTTCTCTTTAGATGACTCTTCTTAGGCACACTATACATCTTTAATCCCTTTCCTCTGTAGCCCCATAATCTCCTTGAACAGAAAATTTTGGAAACCACTGAGTTATAGGATGTTACAGTATGGGTTCTCTTGTGTCCTGAGTCTTCCCTGACCTTGAAGGGCTAGGGCCAAATTATTGGCTGTCCTTGTAGCCCTTCTTTTTCTCTAATTTTTTGGTCTGCAAGTTTATGTTGTTAAACCTCCAGGAGAGAAGCTTAGTGATACTATTACTTTATAACATAGGTACTTGAGCTTAACATCACTGTCTTTCTGCAAATCAAATGTCTTAGACTTAATGTGGAACTGGTATTTTCCAACAATCATTGATATTCTAATAAGTCCCTATAGAATGTGATAAAAAAAATAGTTGTACATTTTTACACAGAAATTTAAAAATCTAAGCATATTCTAAATTGTAGCAGGTCAATCCTATGGCATTTTTCCTTGTTTCTTATTCTCTTTTATTGCCCCCTTTTTTAAACAAATATTTACTTGAGAGAGTATAGCAATAATTGAAATTACATTAGAAGCAGCACACATCTAAAAGACCAGAATGACAGGCATTCCAAGCATGTTTTTAGTATTACACATTGCTACCCTCAGTATCAAAAACCTGTTGTTTGCTTTTTTAAACATGTGATAAAACTCACATTTTGTATTAATAAAACTTTAAACTGAATCATATTTTCTTGTATTAAAACTAGTTGAACTGAAAATTTCAAGATGTATACAAGTAGGTTTATTTTTTTCAGTTTTTATTTTATAGGTCCATGTTTGCAGCACATAATTATTGGCATATGTGAATAGCAAATCATAACTGTCTTTATCCCCCACCTATTCATCCACACTGACCACCCATGCATCTCATGGCCTCCTTTCTTTTTGCAAAAGATGTATTTTCCTTTTTTCTATTATCTTTTATTTTATTTGCTCTTTATTTAGATGTTGTTTCTTGCATAAGAGAAATAATGTCATATTTAAGCTTGTATGTCTGATTTATTAGCTTTATATCATATTTAAATGTTGGGTCTTTTAAAATATTGGATCTTTTCAGTTGAATTCAGCATTGTGTGTCTGATAAACTATCTGATTGTGAGAATATAATTATTTGTCTCATGTCTACTTTCACAAAATGCTTACAACACTAAGATTGTGCACATCCTGACAGTGCCATGTTGGATACTGCCATATCGTCTGTGGTTTATCTCAGTTTTCTGTAGAGATAAACTCTAATGATAGAGTTAGTTTCAAATTTGTCTTTGAAATCTTACATCCCCTGGGTATGTTATATTCTGTGAAATGCTACATACAAAATTCTTTTTTAGCACTAGGATTGAACTCAGGATCTTAGGAAATTGCTCTTTAAAAAAGATTGAAAATGAATGGTTTAAAATCAGTGACTGATTCCATATTTTTTTTTCTTTCTCATGTTTATTTCCTGGGGGTAGTTATAGGAAAGTTTAAATAGTAATAGTGTTTTTTATTTTGCAAGGTTCTATTTACTTAGGTATTGTTGAAAAACTGATTTTCAGTTTCCTCTCATCAAAAAGTTTGCTCTTCGTATGAGCTCCAGAAAGTTTAATTATTTTTGTTTAGTTCTCTTTGAAGTGAAAAATGTGGTGGTTTACTTATAGAGTCAGCAAAAACAAACTTGAAATCACCAAATTGAATAGAGGTAGATGTGGGATGTTGGGCAGGATGTAAGAAAGGATAGAAGAAAAATGTGGAGGGGAACTAAAGGGAATTGAGAGAATTGAGGAAATGAGAATAGAAACATACAGTAGGGTGTAGTACTTAATAGTAAATAGCAGGGTCTCATAAAAAGTATAAGAGGCGGTATTCATAGTAATATTCTGTTCCAGGCTTGCTTAATAAAGAGGAGGAAGACTAACCATTACATGATTCTATTGTTTATCTCCTTAGTAGGAGTTTTCTAAGAGACTCTTAAAATCAGGAGAGATGAAAAATGTTGTGAATACAGTATGTTTTCTACTTTTACATCATTTCCATATTTTTCACTCATCAACTGACTGACCATTTTACTAGGGATGAGAAAATTTTGTAGCTGAGGATTATGGAGATAATGCTTCTTATTAAAGGGATAACTTTTAATGCAGATAGACTATCTGTTAATGAAGCAGATCCACATTTCATTTTTAGAAATGCATATTATGTTGGGATAAGAGTGTATCTCAGTGGTGAAACACTCAGCATGAACAAAAACTCAGCCTAAGCCCTAGGGGAATAAAAGTACATTATGTATTTGACAGATTTATATCTAAAGAGAACTCTTACAACTCAACAACAACAACAAAAATCCTTAAAAAAAAATTCAATTAAAAAATGAAAGAAAGATTTGAGCAGTTACATTTCCAGGTAAAATATTCCAGCCATTCCATTCCTTTATTTTTGCCAGAGTAAACAGAGCATGTGTCCATATAAAAATTTAACTGATTTGTGTGTTATTAGATTTTTAGAATTGAATTAGATATGATAAACCAAAATTAATCAGGTCAACATTTTCCAGTTTTTTATAGTGTAGTAGGAAAATATTAGGTCTTTAACCAAGTCATAAAGTAAAAGTCTCAGATCTGTCATTGGTTGAAAAGAGTGTAGGGTAAAAAGGAGTAGTTCTTAGGAAGATGGAGGTGAACTAAGAAGACATTGCAGAAAGGTATAATTTTGGGAAGACTGTTATATCAGTTAGTTTTTCATACTTTAAGCCTATTATTGAATCCAGAGTATCATTGTTTTTATATTAGTAATGTTTTGAGTAATATGATTTGTATATTCAGAACCAAGTGATGTTTTACACATTTATTCTTATTTGAAGCTATTCAGTGACTAAAATAGTTCAGTGATTTTTGTTGTTGTTTTGTTTTGTTTTTTGCAGTACTGAGGATTGAACTCAGGACCTTGTGCTTACCAGGCAGGTGCTTAAGCCACTGAGCTATCTCCCCAGCCCAAAATAGACCAGTCTTGAAGGGTAATTTTAGTTACTATGCCTTCTATTATTTTAATCATTCTATTAACTTAGTTTAGGATGAACTGTATATAATTTATTTAACTTAACTGTTTTTTAGTACATTAGGAAATTGCTATTGCTATAAAATTCTTAACTAGAAAAATGCCAACTTATTTTTATTGAGTTTTGACTTACTAATTTTATCTAGGTAACTAGCTTTTAAAGACAATTTTGAAAATGTATTACATTAAAACATTAGGAAATATAGTGTTATGGTTGATGTCTGGTTGTGCCCCCAAAGCATCATGCAGTCATGGGTGGAGACTTCTAGAGTTTGAGACTTGACCCATGATCCACTGGGATTATATGTTTTACTACTGATGAGATTATGGGTCAGAGTACTGCTGGTAATTATAGGTGTGGCCTGAGGTGGATAGGCTAAGGCAGAGAGCCTGATGTAATTAAAAGAGAGACAGACTTGCACTGTTGCTCTGCTGCCTTGATTGGCTGTTGCTCTCTGCTCCGCTGGTTGGTCGGTTGCTTCTGTCGCCTTTGTTCCTGTTCTGCTGCTATGAACTGCTGCTCTCTGGCATGTGCCCCTCAGCCTTGGAGCCGGCCAAATATGGACTGAAACCTCTAGTAACTGTGAGCTAAATAAACCTTTCCTTCTTTCATTTTGGGTGTCAGGTATTTGTCCCAGCAATGAGTAAAAAGTAACTAAGGAAAAAAAAAAAAAGTAACTAAGACATATAGTTTATGTTTTGGTTATATGAGAACATTGTTTCTTTGTAGGTCTTGTAATCAAAGTTATCTTTTTCTCAGACTGTTTTTGCATTTTCTGACTTTTTCTAAGGTGTGATGTTTGGAAATTTTTACTATAGAAAATTGTTCAGCAAGGAATTTCTCTCAATAAGGAGACTCTATGACATGGTTTGTGTTTTCCATTGTGCCCAGAAAACCTTGCAGAGTAGAAGGTGATGAAATGGTTAGATTATTAACTTTCCATGATAATATTTATTAACAGGAATGTGTTATGACTAATTTATTGAAAAAGTCCATATTATAAATCTATGAAGGTATTATAATCCATGGAAATTTTATATGAGAAGGCAGTTATTTTTAATATTTTTAAGTAATGTTTTAGTTTATATAAAAATACTCTATTTCACAACTATCTCTGTCACCTTGTGTGTCTTTTCTGATAAATAGAACCAACTTCCTATTTTGCAAAGAAGCAGACTTACAATTAAACTAACTTAGAATTGTTATGCCTACTTATTAAACTTTCCTGAGTGAATTTTTATTGTAAGGAATATTTTAACAATATAATTGAAGTTCTAGCATTTGCCATCTCAGTCAAAATTACAGTCTATAGCAATAGCTTTTCTCTGAGGTAGTACAGCAATGACCATAAGTCTAAGATGTTTTTCTCTGCATTTACTTTTCCAATGTTGAGTGCATATTATTGTTCTCTCCCTGTGGCCTTAGAAATAATTGTCCAAACTGTTTTTATAGACTTTGTTCAGAGACTACCTCTCCTCTTTACACTGGCATTCATCTGTAGCGGGAGATCCAGATTTTAACAGATCATTTCCTGTTATTACTACAGGAGTATCAAAATACTGATCACTTACCAAGAAGCAAAATATCCAAAAGCCTGAAGTGGAGAGTTCACCCAACTGTTTGTTTTTCCAATGTTGAAGTTTATAAGACTCAGATGTTAATGGATAAGAAGGTTGAAGTAAAAGAGAGTAGCATTGGTAAAAGGAAAATAAGTCACTAGGAATTAAGTTCTAACACTATCAAATGTTTATCAAAGACAATGAAGACAATGCAAAGCAATTTTTTTTTGTATTTAAAAGTTAGTGCCCATTTTTCTAAGGTAGCATTCAAATAGATGCAAGTGACCTTCAGAAGTTGTGTTTTCTTTTCCTAAACTATCCAGGCAGTTTTAATACAAAATTCATTGTTTCTTTCTTGAAATTTCCAGTTGTTAGGCAGGTAATTCTACTGAATTTTGACTTCTTTTATCTGCCCTTATTCAATAATTCTAAAACCTGAAGGTTCCTTCTCCATGTTATATCTCTTTCCATCTTTCTTTCTTTTTTTTTTTTTTTTTTGTACAGGGTCTCACTACTGACTCAGTGATCCTCCTGCTTGTACCTCCCAAGTGCTGGAATTACAGGCTCCTGCCACTATGCCCAGACTCGATTGCAGGCTCAGCACAATCGAGTTCGAGAGCCGGGCGAGTGAGGCGGGTGGGCGGGGCTGGGAACGGAACCCTGCTGCCTGTGCTTCCCTAAGCGAACGCTTAATTCACTGAGCTATACCGTGGGCCCTCCTTTTTCCATCTTTCCCTCTCATCCTATTGTAGGATAATTAGCGGAAGCTTCCAGCTGGACTAGTATTGGCTTCAGTTTATACTAAGGCAGTTTTCCAAACAACATTCCATCATATGGCTTTCTATAAGTATCTTCTAGTTCCATGTCACCTACATAAATTTACCTTATAAATACAGTGTCCTCTGGTGTCCCTTCAAGGCCTCTACATCTTACTTGCCTCTTTTATACAGCTTTTAAATAGCTTTATTATTCTTAAGCTTTTTGTTCTAGGGAAGCAAATATGTTTGTTTTAAGAAAACATCTCTCTCATTTTTCCTTTTTTTGTTTAATGAATGACATCAAAAAGCCTGTACCCTGCCACTTTTCTACCTACTATTTTTTTTTTTTTTTTTTTTTTTTTTTTTTTTTTTTTTTTTTTTTTTTTTTGTCTTTTTGAGACAGGGTCTCACTTTGCAGTTGAGGCTGGCCTTGAGCTCACTTTTGTAGCCCAGGCTGGTCTCGAACTCGCACCAATACTCCTGCCTCAGCCTCCCGAGTGCTGTGATTACAGGCATGAGCCACCACGCCCGGCTCTACCTACTATTTTTAAAAACATTGTTCTTACTAAGATTCTATCAGTACCTTTAACACTCAACTTGCTCAGCTTTTTTATAAGTCAGCTTTAATATGAAGATGTTTAAAAACAAAAAATCAAAACCTGCCTTTTTACATGTTAATTATTTGGCAAGTTTGCCATTGAATGTAACAGTAAAGTTGAGTCAGGCAAGAGTAAAGAGTTACAAGCTAAACATTGCAGTTTAAACAGCATTCATACAAACAAACAAACAAACAAACCAAAAAAACTGTCATAGTTGTCTTACTCTTCTCTCGTTGCTGGGACAAATACCTGACACTCAAAATGAGGGAAGGAAAGGTTTATTTAGCTTACAGTTACTGGAGGTTTCAGTCCATATTCAGCTGGCTCCAAGGCAGAGGAGCACATGGTAGGGGGCAGCCTTTCATGGTGGAAACTAAGAGCAAGAGTGAAGGGAGAGGTAGCAGCTGCTCAAGCTGCTAACTTCTCTTCCTTACCCTAAAATGCAAATCACCTGTCCTAGGGGAGGGGCAGCATCCATTTCCACAGTAATCAGTTACAAATTCCAGAAGCCACCCCACAACTACATGAGGCTTTGGGAGGACACCTACACAAACCATAACAATAGTTAAAAAAAAAAAAAAAATTTCCTGATGCTTAGAACATACCAGTATAAAACATGCATTTTAAAATCTTTAAGATTTCTTAAAAAGATACTGTAGGGCCCAGTAGATAGGAAAAAGATGGGATGAAGGCCAAATGGAGCTTTATTAAAAATTTAATAGAGTATTCTAAAGGCAGTTTCTGACTCTACAACTAGACTCAAGTAATTAGACAAGAGCAATGAAAGAGGAAAAAAGGACCAGGGAAGGTCCCAGTTAGCACAATTAACATAAGAGTTGCATTTTCTTTTCCTAATCCTTGAACCCAAACTTTAAGGGCCCCACCCATATTCTCACCACTGCCAAACAACTGGGAAAAAGTCATGGCCAGAAGAAATCCAAGGTTAAGATCAAAGACAGCCAGGGAGCCAGGGAGATTACAGGAAACTGCTTTGGAAGAAGGATCCCAAAGAAGGAGCTGGAGAGAAAATCCACCAGTATTTCTCTTTTGAATACTTCCTCCTCATTGGGAGTAAATGCCTATTAACTCTCTCTTTTCTCCTGCCTTCCAAGAAATCATCTTATATTTTAAACTCTGCTTCTTTAGTTCTTTACTGATACTGGCTTTAGGGTCACTTGGAGCTGCATGCCCCAGCAGAGAAGTGGCATGGCATAGCATGGCATGGCAAATGGATACCCACTGTGGTCATAGTTTACAAAGGAAATGGTTTAATACAGGACATTTAATTCATAGAATTGTTCTGTGATATTGATCCAAAGAGTCAAATGTCAAAGAATGTTGAAGCTCAGTCCACACATTTGAGACCCAAATAATCTGTCTGAGGGCCTGGATCCCACCATAGTACCCTGCACAAGTCCAGTTAAAGACCTCGAGTCCATGGCAGTGTCCTCCATGAATCCAGCTGGAGGCCTAGAATCTATGCCAGTGTCTCATGCAAGTCTTTCATGGATCTGCATTGGAAACGCCTAGAGGTCTTTGGTGAAATCTAGAAAGTTCTGCGCCAGCAGGACAAAGGATTTGTGCCAGTAGGTTGAGGGATCTGCACCGGAGCCAGGAAGTGATTCTTAAAATAAGGACCAGAGCTCCCCAAAGTGAAGCACAGCTGTTCTCAACAGTGAGGTCCTCAGCGCCTCTGGTAACAGCTGAGTTTCATCAGGAAAACCAGTGACACAAGCTTCTCCAAGAGAATAAACACACACTATCTCCCCCTCCTGTTGTCTTCTTATGCTGTTGACAACAATGCTCACTCAGGTGGGCCTTCCACACCCAGGATCATGCTGTTTCAGTTCACCTGGGTATTACAAGTTGTTAATCCACTATAATGCCTTTCCCCAGATGTTGTAGTACCAGTGTCTATAGGAAATAATCCTTCAAAGTATAGCAAAAACTTAATTCAGATGACATAGCATTTTAAACTTAAGAAACATTCAGTTATTAATGTGGAGGTAAACGCAGAGCTCTGGGGGTTTTCTAGTGGTGCAAAAAGCTGTTTCTCTGGTTCATTCAAAGCATCGTGTGACAAAGTCCAAGGATGTCATGAGGCTCAGTAAAGGGCAAGACTGCTGGTGCCCAGCTCTGATCTTGCCGGGAAGTATGGCTACTGTGTCCACAAAGTAGGATGTGTGTGGATCCAAGACATATTGTTCTGCTAGCTAAAGAGATGGAAAACCACCCCCATCTCTACCCTAAAAGGGTAAATAAAAATATACCAGGGGTGGGTGTTATTAAAGCATATTTATCTGCATAGTAAGAATTTGAAATTATCAATATAATGCCTACTTAAAAAAATAGAGTCATCTGGTCATTTCTGATTATATCTTTTAAAAATATCATTCAATTTCTGTTGATTTGTCATTATATACTTCCAGTAAAAAATACTAGCTTTACTCCCAAATATTTTAACCACTAGTATGCCGAGTGTGTTATTTCCTGGGGTTATCATGGATCAGAGGAGGCAAAGTAGATGTTCAAGCAGCAGGCAACAGTTATGGCCCTTTCACACAGCAGCATCTGAGTGACTGCTGAATAGTGCAGGAACAATTGTAAAATGGTAATTCATGTATTCTAGTAAATACCATTTTCCCAGTTGACGTTTCCATAGACCTTGCACTTCCTTCATAAGAGAAGCCTGATTTTTGGTAATGTTACAATGAGTCAGGACTTCAACAGCAGCCTTTCTTTTTTTTTCAGTTTCTTATTTTTTGTTGTTGCTTTTTCTCATTCTTCACTACTTTTCTGCTCATATCTCTTCAATATAATTTGATTCTGACAAAAATTTAGATGATAAAGTTTTATCTTCATATTACTTTTTTTTTTCCAAGTCCTTTAAATTTTTTCTTTCTCAGTTGCATCCTTTGACTTCCTTTTCTTTTTAAAACTGTCCTTACTGTCAGACTGTTTTTGACATGAGACTTTCAGAAGATTTATGTGAATGATTCTTTCTCCTTTTCTTATTTATTATTTTTCCTCATTTTTAGAATCTGAAGAACCCATCAGATTTTTTTTTTCTTCTGAACTCTCATTTCCACTTAATAAATTTCTCTCTGTGCTTTTCTACATCTTGCTTCCAGTTCTTGTTCATTTTTTTCTTCGAATTCAGCCAAAGCCTTAGAGCCTTTCTTTGTCCTTTCTAGTTACTCTTTCACATCACACCCCACCCCGACCTGAGTTGGCCCATTTCCTTGTGATGCCTGATGGAGCACACAATAAAATGCAAGAGAGAGCAGAGAAGTGGCCAGGCAGGTCCACAGCAGGTCCTTTGCCTTTCTACCAATTTATTTCTCTAAATCATTCTTGGATGCCCTTAACTCATCTAAGTTTAATTCTATATATTTTTCTTCATTCTTTTTTCTAGTTTCCTCAAAACTTATCCTATCTGCTAGTACTCTATTAACTTTATATAGAGAGTTGATATAGAATATTTACAAACTGTTGAAGGCAAGAAATTAGTCTTATTTATCTTTGGTATTTGAGTCAGGGTCCTTCACTTCTAGCAAATATGGAATATTTGCTTCTTTTATAAAATCTCTCATTGAAAAATTTCACATCTTAATTTGTTACTACAAAATCACTGAGAATCATATTTGACTATGAACAATAGAAATCCTTATATTGATTCATATGCTTTTATAGTTATCATTTATTAAAGTCTAATGATGCATAGTTACTTCACTTATCCAATAGCCTAACAACATAGGGGCTATCTATGAGTTTTTGGGTTACCATAGCCCCAACTATCACAAATACATTTGAGAGTGAAAAGAAGAGTGGCACTGGCCACTTCTATCTCTTAATAAGAAGGAAAGCTTTTCCCAGAAATCTAGCATATTGCCTGTGGGCGACATGGTTATCTCCACTGCAGAGGAGGAATTATATGCAAAGATTGCCATTGTTGAATTGGAAAATCATTGTTTCCAGAAATGAAAACATTATCTCACTAAAAAATAAAATGTGATAAAATAAAAAGTTTATTTTATCTTATTTTTCTTTTTTGAGACAGCATAGCCTAGGCTGCTCATAGGAGTTCTGCCTCAGCCTCCCTAGTACTGGCCTGTCTGTGATGCCATACCTGGCAAAACTGACTCTTGTTTTGAGACAGAGTCTCACTATGTAGACCTGGAACCTGCTAAGGCTGGGCTCCATCTCACATTCTTCATGCCTCATCCTCTGGAGCACTGAGACTATAGGTGTGCGTTACCACACCAGGCTACATTAAGCATTATAAATAATTTTGAGATGATTTAAAATACATGCAAAGTTTACATGTAAATATTATACCATTTTACACAAGACAAGCATCTGCAGATTTTGGAGTTCTTGTGGGTCCTGGAGCCTATCTTCTAAAATGCTGTGGAATGGGCCTGCCTTTCTGGCCCCGCCCCTGGGGCACGCTGAGACAGCAATTGAGACTGTGGTGACAGGCACCTGCAATCCCAGTGCTTAGGAGGCTGAAAACAGGAGAATCACTGAGTTCAATCTACGTCGTGAGACCCTGTAGACCCTTGTGCTAAAATACCCCCCCCCAAAAAAAAGAAAAATTGTTAAAGAACTAACTGAAGAAATTCCCTTCTGCACACAGTTGAGGTTCTGTACAAGTTGAGAGATGGAGCAAAAGGAAAATGAAGGCCAAAATATTACCTACCATCTGGATAGAGAATATTTTGATGGCCCATTCACATTATAGCTGCTTACACTAACTGGGGAGAAAGCTCAGAAAGAGGACAGAATTGAGCCTTATATTCTGTGTTATTCTTTTCTATACCTAGACTTTGTCTCCTCTGGGATGGAGTAAAAGGGTGTAGAGATGCTCAAGGTAAATTTGCTTCCTTAAAGCAGATTCATCAGTACTGTGGAGAAAGTTTCCTAAGTTTACTGTCTGATTCCAGAATGAAGTGAGAGTATAATTTGGACATGAAAGATTGAACACATTTGTGGACTAGGGAGATGATACTCAGGCTATTCCAGTACGGGGTTAGCAAAATAGTAATTGACAGATGAGAAGAAGGGCAGGGCAGGGTGACGTTTATCTTATCCTGTTATATATGGGGGAGTTATAGTTTTATAACTGTATCCTTATGCATTGTTATGCTGATGTGCATGTTAAACTATAAAGCAGTGAGAAAAAAGGGACAGTATGGGTGACATGATACACCACCATCATTAGATGTGGAAGAGACACTAGAATAATATTTACAGTTTTTTGGCAATCATTTTAGGTAAATCAAAATATTTCATTAATATTTGTTATATATAAATGACCTATAATTGGATCACAGAAAGGGCTATATCAGAAGACTGCCAAGGGTAAAAATGTGAGTGGAAATTTGTGCCTTTCCTCAGGGCATTTCTCAGAGGATGTTGCTGTAGGGTCATGGAAATGTCCACCCAACTAGTCCATGGCCCCAGGTTCCTTCCTTCCATTCCAGAGTTTTGAATAACTCTGAGGTTTTTTGTTTGTTTGTTTGTTTGTTTTTTGCAGTACCAGGCATTACACTCAGGACCTTTTGCTTGCCAGGCAGGCGCTTATGCCACTGAACTATCTCCCCAGGCTACCAGAGCTTTGAATAATAAATAGAATTCTTCTAAAAATTCATTTATAAGCAAGACCATCAGGAATCTTACACTATTCCAAATGAGGCTCTCAAGGGGTTATAATAACAATATTTGGTTTCTTGGAATATTGCATGTTCTGTGGTGAAAAAACTCATCATTAGTAGGAACACAATTTAATTCCTTTGGGTTCAATTCATACTTGTGTAGTTCTTTTGGATTCAAATTAAGAAAGCATAACTGGAGAAGGCTTTGAAATGATTGTTTCTGATGTTATGCTTTCTTATTTGTCAACTGGAGCCTGAAATTTACTAGTGATATTAAGAAAAATTTAAAAAGTAGCACAAGCATTTTTTTTTTTTCTGTGTATGGTACTGGGGATCGAGCATGTCTTCTTTCCTTGACATTTATCTTTTATTTCTTTCCTCGTAGTAACTAGCTAAGCCCTCTAGTGAGATATTAAATATGTTCCCAAGATGTTGTATTGAACCCACAGCAGTTACTGTTCTCTCATTGCTGGGACAAATACCAGACACTCAAAATGAGCAAAGGAAAGGTTTATTTAGCTCACAGTTACTGGAGGTTTCAGTTCATATTTAGCTGGCTCCAAGGCAGAGCGGCACATGGCAGAAAACAACCTTTCATGCTGGCGGGCAAAGAGCAAGAGCAAAGGGATAAGGGGCCAGGGAGATAGCTCCGTGGCACAAGTGCCCATCTGACAAGTGCAAAGTAGTGAGTTTGAACCCTGGTCCCACTAAAAAACAAAACAAACAAAAAAGAGCGAGGGAGAGAGTAGCAGCGGCTCACTTCTCTTCCTTCCTTACATTAAAATGAAATTTACCTGCCCCAGGGCAGGTGCAACACCCATAGTCACAGTAATCAATTACAAATTCCAGAAGCATCCTCATGACTGCAGGAGATTTTGGGGTGACACCTAGACACAAGCCATAACAGTGCTAATTATCTGTAATCTGAGCAACTGCATCAAAAACAGCAGTGTGCAATATAGCAACCACAGTTGAATACCTTTCATCCTACTTTTAAAAATGTGTATCATCTCTGATGTCTTATCATTTCCATCCTCTCTTTAAAATAAATTAAAAAATAAGTGCAAAGGACAAGCAAGGAAAAAAATGTTTCTTGAAAGGAAGAATCAGTGTTTAATTGTTTCATCTATCTTGCATGCCTGTATCTGGTAAGCTGAGCAGTAAATTTTATGGTAACAATATGTAGTGTAACAGCCATTGTTTTGAAAGTCTGTACCATTTTTACTGTTCTGTGTTTGTCATTGTCTTTTTCTTGTTATTTTTGTTTTTTCCTCTCTAAAGTAAAAAAAATTGTTTTGTGATAGTCTCGCTGTGTTACTAGGTTGCTTAGGTTCAGCTCAAATTTGCAATCCTCCTGCTTCAGCCTTTCAGAGTACTGTTACTACAGGCATGTACCACTGTGCCCTGACCAGTGGAAAAGCAAGCTTTCACTATATTGTACGGTATTTGCTTATTTTAGAGAAACCCCTGGTCAAGTTTATATAGTGCTTACCTTGTAGTCTTTGAGTACAATGTTCTATATAAGTTAATTAGGTTAGGCTTAGTAATATAGTAATACCCTATACTTAATATTCTGATTATTTTTGTCTACTTGTTCTGTTAGTAAAGTTGTATAGTTATCTTACATATGATTGTGGATTTGTCTGCTTTTCCTTGTTATTATACCAATTGTCACTTTATGTATTTTGAAACTATATTGTAAGTATATACATATTTTTAATTGTATTTTTCTAATGAATCAGAGGGCCATTATTTATAGATGTTAAACATTTAAGAGGCATGGGAGAAGAACGGCCATTGGCTTAAGTACTGTGGCAGGGACACAAGGAATGGCAAGTTAGAAATACAGGGTTGTTTGGTTTTTTTTTTTAATGTATTTGGTACATGGTCTCATTATGCATTTTGGACTCCTGGCGATCCTGTTTTGCACCTCCCCAGTACTAGGATTACAGGTGTGTGCCACCACACCAGGTCTCCATGGCTGGCTCATTGTGCCCTGGGGGCAGGGCCAGCATGGCCTGTAGTGCTGGGGATGGAACTGTCATTCCTGTGTTTACCTAAACAGGTGCTTAGTCCACTAAGATATCTCGTTGGCTCTCGGTATTTGTTTATGAAATATACTTTTAAAATTTTTTGTTAGACCATGTTTGTTGTACTTGATTCTTAACATTTCTTGTATGAGTTTAGTACATGTACGTGACATATCTTAATTGCTCTCTTCTTCCACTTTGCCTCCGCTCCTTCTACTCTTCCTGCATGTCTTGAGCCCCTTCCCATTGGAGAGTGATCTCTCTCCCTATGAAGTATCCTTTTAAAGTGTACTTATTTTGGTGTGTGTTTCTCTATCTTTACTAATGTTTTCTGCCAAGACATCTGCTTATTCTGATTTAATAAAGCTGTGCTAGTTTTCTTTTGACTGGTGTTTGAATGTTATGTTTCGCTTGTTCTTTTACTTGCTATCCTTACATATAGTGTTTTTTCCTTTTTTAAAATTGGTGCCTATTTATATTGTAAAAGTTAGGAGTTCAGTGTGTGTGATTTATTTTGACCATAGCCTGTTGTTGTTTCTTGACCCCCCTCCCTTATTCTTTTCATCTTGCCTAATAATAGTCTCCCTGCTACTTCCCATCATCTGTTTTAGACCATATATTAGAGAGAACACAGTACTTGTCTTTCTGAGTTTGACTTATTTCACTGAACATGTTGATCTGTATATTTACCTATTTTCCTGCAAGTGACAAATTTTTGTTCTTTATGGGAGAATTCGTATCATATTTCTATTATCCATTCATCTCTCTTGCTCTTATGAACTATTTAATTTGGCTACATATCAGAGTGGTATAGTTGAATCATATGATAATGATGTTTAATTTTCCAAGGAACCTTCATACTAATTTTCATAGCAGTTGTACTTATGTATATCATCACAAGCATCATAGATCAGCCACCATGACATCTTTGCCAACATGCATGTGTATATACATATGTATATGTATATACATATGTATATACACATATACATACATATATATATATGTATATACACATGTATATGTATATATATGTATACATATACATGTGTATATACATATATATATATATGCATATATATATATATTTCTTGATTATACTAACTCTGATGGTGAGATGGAATCTCTGTAGTTTTATTTTTATATATTTTTATTTTTTAAAGAATATAATATAGTAATAACACATTAGAAACAATACAAAATTTCATTAAACAAATTAATAGAAATTCAACAATGTTTGCTATATTGCATGTTATCTTCAAGTTAGTTGTTTAAGTTACCAGATATAAACATGAAAAATTCATTTAAAAAACAAAACAAAGCAGCAACCAAAAATTATATGAAATTTAAAAAAAGAATAAAAAATTTAAGCATTAACCACTCCTTTTGAAAGGGCAGCAGAAATTGGCAGTATAATTATCTAAACTATCCTGCATATAGGCAGAAATATATCATTTTGCCTTCTTTGTCTTTTTCCTCATTGTAGTTTTTCCTTCCAATTGAGCAACTTTTTTCCCTTTCACAGTATCTATTTTTAAAAATTTTATTTATTTATTTATTTATTTATTTATTTATTTATTTATTTATTGTTTCAGAACTTTTATTTATTTATTTTTATGGCCAGCTCATCCCTGAGGACAGGGCTGGTGCAGCATGTGGTGCCAGGGATCAAACTGCGGTCCCTGCAGCTGCTTAAGCTTTCCTAAGCAGGCGCTTTAGACCACTGAGCCATCCTACTGGGCCCCCACAGTATCTATTATACCTTTCAAATTTTATTTATACCTTTAGGTTGTCATACTAACAAGACAATACAATGTTTGCATTTGTGCATCTGATTTATCGCACTTACCAGTACAGTCTCTAGTGGCATCCATTTATCTATAAAAGCCTTGACTTTATCTTGTTTATAGCCGAGTACTGTTCCATTGTATAAAAATATCACATATTTTTGATCCGTTCCTCAGGGATGGGCATTTGGGTTATTTCCAAGATTTAACTATGACACTTTGCTCTGCTATGAGCATAGGTGCATATACAATGCTGTGGCATAATGACTTCAGTTCTCTTGGAAAAATACCTAGAAGGGGAATAACTGGCTTGAATGGGAGATGGCCATTTTTTCTTGGGTGAGATGCTATCTTAGTGTTGTTTTAATTTGCATTTGTCAGATGACCAATGATGTTCAACATTTACTTGCCATTTATATTTCTTCCTCTGAGAAGTGTAATATTCATCTCAGATGCCCATTTTTGGATTGGGCCTTTGAATTTTAGAGGCCTGATTTTTTAAAATTCTTTATATCTTCTAGAGAAGAGTCCTTTGAAGGATAGTCGGCTATAATTTTTTTTCCCCAATTTACGAGTTTTCTTTTTACTTTGTTGGTGATTTCTTTTGATATTAGTGAAGTCTTGTAGTGTAGTTTTGCTTTTCTTTAATAGCTACAGTATTGAACATTTTTTCATATACTTTTTAACCAATTGTCCGTTCAATTCACTTGCCTATTCATTCACTTGGAAGTTTGATATTCTATTTACATTAAGTAATGCCATATTAATAGTAATGCCATATTAATATTCTTTAGATATTAATCCTCTGTTAGAAGAGCAGATGGCAACAATTTTCTTCTATTCTACAGGTTTTCATTTCTTTTCTGTTAGTTGTTCTCACTGTGCACAAAGTTTTTAATTTGATATTACTAACTCATGTGCTATTGGAGTTCTATTCTGGAAGGTTTTGCTTGTACCTATGCTTTCAAATGTTTGATTTATGATTTTTACTTTAAGGATTTGGGTCCCAAACTTCGATCTTTGTTCCATTTTAACTTGATCTTTTTTCATTTTTATTTATTTTTTAATTCATTCTAATGAGAAAAAATATAAAATACCAATGAAACAGTTTCAAAACAGGTTAGTAGGATGGTTGCAATAATTAATACATTGCATATTGTCTGTGTAGTAGTGATTCAGAGGACAGGATACAGTTATAATATCTTGTCTAAACAATATTAATACAAACTTTTGTTCTCAATGAACTAAGAGAAAGTAGATGTGTATCCTAACTCTTGTGTAAGATGCATATATATATTTTTTTCTTCACAACAGAATGGTCCTTTACTTACACTTTTGTGAAGTTAGTGATGCATGACACTAGGTTGCCTAGCAACTGATAGCTAACCTTAACCAGACAAGATGGTCATCTCAGGATAGAGGTAGCTCATTTGCTTTAGGCACTGGGCCAAGTCACACCTATACATATTTGATCGATTTCCTAGCTTCATGGCTCCCAGCATATCCCCCTCTTTTGTTTTATTTTGTCAGAGATGGGTGTTCCACTGTACTTAGAGAAGCAGTATTTGGAGAAGTAATTTTTTTTGACATTCTATAGGGACTTAAATTTTATAATATCCATGGTTGTTGAAAAATATCAGTTCCATGTTTTGTCCAAGGTGCTTGATATTCAGACAGATAGGATTGTGAAGCTCAACTGTGTCTGTTACAGGGTACTAATATCATTAAGCTTTTCTTCTGGATGTTTAACAGCTAAAGTTTGCAGACTAAAAATTAGAGAAATAGAGGTGCTACAAGGATGTCCAATATTTAAGCCCTAATCCTTCAAGGTCACTGAGGATTCAGGACATAAGATAACTTGTGCTGTGACATCCTATAACTCAGTAGTTTCCGAAATTTTCTGCTCAAAATATGGGGCCACACAGAAAAGTGATCAGTGATGTATAGTGTGCCTAAGGAGAGTCACCTAGAGAGAGAACATTCTCTCAGGCTTTCACAGAGAGCAAATTGGTCAAACAATGGTAGTGACTCATCTAGGTGGCTGATACTCACAAAAGATCTACAAAGTGCTGTAGATGGTTTCAAGGTAAATCCTGAGGGAATTTGACTGACCTACATTTTTAGTCATGTAGGTCTTGCTTTAATTTGGACTTAACCATCAGCCGAAAAGTATGACAACAAGGTATTAAAAGTAATGCCATATTAATATGCTGAGCTCAAGTCAACAACTTCTGATAATTGCCAGTTCGACTGATAATCCACTATAGTCTATTGGACTATATTGGGTTATTTTGCTGAATTCAAGTACCTACAATTGTTAGACTGGCTTCAAGTGTGGAAAGGTCTTTTAACTTGATTTTTATATGGGGTGATAGAGATCTAGTTTTGATCATCTATATACAAAAATCTAGTTTTCATAGCACCACTTTTCAAAGAAGCTATCTGTTCTCCAATTTGTGTTTTTGGCTTCTTTGTCCAGAGTCAGATGTCTTTAGTTGTATGGATTTCTGTGTCTTCTAGACTATTCCATTCTATTGTTATGTTTCTGTGTTAATGTCAATACTATTCTGTTTTTATTGCTACGATTTTACTATATCCTTGTACTTCCTATATTTTTGTAAACAAAATATAATTGAGTGGTTTTTTTAGTCAGTCTGTTAGGCAGCTAGGAATCTTTATGACATATGACAGAGCGAGTGCCTCCTAAAACATTATTAATCAAGTAAAGATAGAGGAAAGAGAGAGAACTATAGGAAGTTTGGAATCAAGTTTTAGAGGGTTTATTAGTTAGTGTCCTCTAGATGAAAGAATATTACATTGGCTTAGAGCCTGAGAGATTAGGTAGTCCACAGTAGTCTTCCACACACTAGAAAGGCAGAAGATACAACAGCTTTTCATTCAAGAAACTGGAGGCTTCAGAACAACATGGACCAGTGATGCCCAAGTCTGTGGTGTGAAAGTTTCCTGGAAAGTTACTGCTGTGAGTCCACCTTAAAAGGCTGAGAAAGCTAGAGTGTGATGCCCACTGGCAGTCAATGGCAGTGGACACATCTTTTCATGCAGAGTCAAGCTGGCTAGTGCTGGCTGATTTCCTCTTCATGATTATGCTGGATGCTGGCCTCTGCCTATTGGGTAGCACTTCCACATTCAGGGCAGATTGTGTCCCCTTAGCCTGATGACCTGCATGCACTTATCTCAGAATGCATCCTCATAAACACACCTGGGCGTGTGCTTTGTTAATCTGGGTATCTCTTAAGTTCAAGTCAAATTGATAGTCATAATGATCACAGAAAGCCATTTATTTCAAAGTAAAAAAATTGGCTTTTATCTTCTAGTTTCAGGTTACCAGAGATCAATGACATATCTTTCAAGAAATCAGTAAGATTTAATGAGCAGCATACACCCGAGGCAGAAAAGATAAATGCTGGAACTTTGTTCATAATGTAGCACCCACATCAACAACACCTAATGAGTAACCTTGTAATAAAATATTTGATAACTCAATTAAGATCCCAAAGGTGATATCATTAAGGGCCAGACAGGAGCATGGAAGTGAAAGAGGCAAGAAATGACTCCACATATAGAGGAGATACATTTCTGATTGTTTACATGTGGTTGGTTCAAAAGTTTTACTTTAGATAAAAGATAATCAGCAAATGTATCAATATCATGATATAATGTTCCCATAGGCATCTATGAAAATCTCAGAAGAATAAATTAATGGGACAGTGGTTAATATACTGATCATTAATCTTTAAAGCATTGTAGTTAAGGGAAAGATATAACTACCTTTTCTTTACTGTGCCACCCATAAGTCTCAAACTACTATGTGCATTAGATGTAGAACAATACCCTCCAAATCCTACACAGATAACTGTCTGCTCTCCTTTAATATTTTGGTGGGCATTTAAAAGGAAAGATCATCAATTCACATATTTTCAAGAGAGGCATAATCATATAGTAGCTGTTAAGTTTATTTGCAACTTTAGGTTCTTGCATGGTATCAATGTAAATCATTGCCAAATAATTTACTGTTTCCTATTTCTGACTTTTCCCCCAATGTATAGTTATTTCGTTCCTTAAAAGCAGCTCGCCTATTTTTCATTTTTTTTTATTAAGGAATGCATAATTTATAGTAGTTACTAAAGTCTTAGAGGATTTTAGACTAATTAAAATATGTGGTAATCCTTTTTAGTCTCAGTAGTATTCACCAGACATTTTTTATTACTTGAATTTTTTGGGTGTTTCAGTATGCCCCTTTTGGCTGTTGAATTTACCTGTTGTAAATTTCTTTTCTTCCTTTTTAGTAGGGTTTTGCCTGTAAAACTCCTGTGGTGCAGCCTGGGTTAAAAAATGTTCTTCCAGAGCTGCTTTGAGCTTTCTTCTGCACCAGCTCTCTGGGAATCCCCATTATCTTGTCAGTTCCTTACTGCGGCTCTACATGTTTCTAGGCCCCACTTGACATAAATTCTGACCTCTTGTTGTGCAGGCCCATTTTATGAATTCTCAGGGGACTGATTTTCCCTGTCCCGAGCCCGACAATAGATAAACCAGTTTCCACATTATCTATTGTCTTCTTAGCTTTGAGAGTTTTGTCTTTCTGGCTTTGTGCTGGGGTCTTAGTTTCCATTCTTAACCATATAGCCAGCCTAATTATCTTCTTTGTATTCTCCATGAAATCAAACTTGTATCTTGCTACCCTTCATCATGGCCCCTATAAGGTAGGCCACTCATCTTATTTATATCCCAAGTTTTGGTTATGTCATCATTCATGGCTTCTGGATATTTCATTCTATAACATCTCGGCTCTGCAGTTTTAATTATGTACCCAGCTGTGTACATAATTTCCTCCAGGATTTCAGGTTGATCTAGTAGGAAAGCTTTTATGTTTAGTATTTCATATCACTGAAAGTCACATCTTGAACCTTCCCACATATATAGAGATTTTTCTTTGTATGTTTCTAAATCTCCTTTCTTGACTTTTTAAAAGGAAATTGCACTTTACGATTTTTACAGCCTTAGAACAACATGTTCCCTCTCTTTTGATTTAATAAAAAAAGTAGTACCTAATTCTGGTATCATTACAACTTTGCCACGTCATAAATTCTACTCAGAAGCTAAAGGGAATAATTAACTGTGAAGATTGATAGAAGACTGGCTCTTTTAACTTGGCCTGACAAAGTCACCTGGAAGAATGCATCACTTGGGAATAGATAAAATGAAGCTCAGTGTAGTGATCACCTTGGAGTCTAGGGAGAAAGGGAATGGAGAAACGAGGCCATTAAGGAAGCCTCAGTTGTAGTTGTCCTACTTTATTCCTTCAGTGGAATCATGTATACCTAGTGGTTCATTATATGATCTACAGTTTAAAAAAAACCTCAAATAACTTCATAAGAAAAATGATTATTAAAGAAATTATTATCCGATAAAATATTATTACATTTGCATATTATTTTATGATAAAACAAATACTTTTTTTCATTTGTGTATGTGAGACACCGCCTCACTATGTAGCTGAGACTTGTAGTGATCCTCCTGTTTTCAGCCTTTCCAGCACTGGGATTGTAGGCATGGGTCATCACATCTGGACTCTGTCACAGGCTCAGTGTGCCTCAGGAGTGGGGCCAGTGGGACATGCCGAACCAGGGATCGAAGCCCGGTCCCTGTGCTTGCCAAAGCAGGTGTTTGTGTGCTGAGCTACCTTGCTGGCCCTCAAACACTACTTCATATAATAGTAAATGTGCAATGGTGTTTGTCAAGTGACACACAGAATTTTCCATCCAACACAGGTAAAAGAGCAAGATATTCTTTGACTCACTGTTAAAATTTAGTTATTTCCATATTAGGTTCCTTGTTTTCTTAGGTTGTTCAAAATGTTGCATGAGTGATCACAAACTCAGTCTATCCAGTGTTTATGCTGTCACACTAGAGAGATTCCATGATAATTCAGAATAGCAATAGATTGAATCTGAATCATCTTCTGTGCTGCAAAGGTCTCTTTATGTATTTTTACCATAAAGTTGCCCACTGATTTTCTTTGTACATGCTAATTGTGAATGTTACTGCTTAGTGATCTCATTTGCTTATGCCTTTTAACACTGAAAGCTAAGGGAACAATGATGGATTGGGATTTAGGAGTGCCCAGGCCTTTATGTCTGGCACTCTGCTTGATATTTTTCATAGACTGTCTCATCCTCACAGCATCGAAAGTAGTTAACTTTTATTGAGTACTTTGTGCCAGTCATATGAAAATATTCTTTATCTACTGTCTTATTTAATCCCTACAACATTACTAGAAAGTGGTCTTCTTATACTCTTTGAGGAAGGAGAAAATATAAGTTGGATTAAGTGGACTAGTTCATAAAGCTACAAAGTGACTAAATAGAATAGTTACTTCTGAGGAATTCTGAAGTAATCCTCCATGTTAAATACATTATTTATTTATCTATATCTATGTTTCCTTATACATTATCTACCTATCTGTCTATCTATCTATCTGTCTATCTATCTATCTATCTATCTATCTATCTATCTATCTATTGCTCTATCTAATCTATCTCCATCCATACAATTTATCTTTTATTTTTTTCTTTCTTTTTTCAATTTATCTTTTAATAATCATCTATCACATTATCAAGTATTAGATCCTACATAGTAATAATTTAATCACTTCAGCATCACAAAAATTCAAGTAGCCATCGTGAGATATAATATCTAGCTGATTTATATTTGCAATTAGTAAATAAGACAAAAATAAAAAGAATGAGTGGGCAGCACAACAACAGCAACAAAAAATCTGAGTCGTAGGCCAATGCCTGGAAGGCTGAGTCTGCGGTAGCAGCAGCTGCCCGAGGCTACTGTGACAGAGCACCTATTGATGTTGATGGTATGTGTGGGTAAGTTAGGTATGTGGCCCTTTGTTTTATGTTTTCTGTCATACCAAAGACTATTAAAAGTACAATTTTGTCCTGGGATCCTCACCTTTGACCTAGCCAGATGCAACCTTAGTTCCTCACATTGTTCCAGTTAGGGAGGGAGGTGATACAAAATGGGTGCACAAAAATAAAGAAATACAAAAAGTTGGCCAGGCTATTCTAATTTCTATTTACATAAAGAGAAGTTAGCTACTTTTTAGAAAAAATAAAAGAGGAAAGAGGATGGAGGTGAGGGGCAGGAGAGGTAAGACAGAGGGGGCAGAATGTTGATCCAATTCAGAAGAAAGTATTCGATTTTCAGCAAACAGAGTGCTTGCCTGACTATTTCACACCTTCACATCTTTGTTTGGAAAAGTTTGATTTAAGTGAAGTCGAGGTGATTTAATTGAAACTAAGCCTCATAAAGAGCTTGGATCTTCTTCCCACAATCTTTCTTATAGAATTCATATATCTCCACACTTCATCCTGAAATAGTTTCTACTTCATACAAAGGCTTGAGTTTATTTATTTTGGCTTTGTGCAAATAATTTGGGGCCTGAGGCATTTAATCACTTTGGGACCCCTTCATTGGAAAAGCAATAAATCATAAGTGAATTAGTATAATCTCAATTAAAATAATACTTCAAATATTCAATTGGCCATTGCCATATGTGGTCTAATCTGAATCTCACTATAGTAACTCTCTTAATAATAAAATCACTTTATATGAATGACCCAGAGGTAAGAAAGTGAGCAGGTGTTTACTTTTGGCTTCAGAATCTCACAGGTGTCCAAAAACATTGTAAAGATGCAGTGAGGGGCCAATCTGAGGACAAGTGCCCTGGGGTGGCCAATAAATAGCTCTGCTTGCACGAATGTTTTGCTGCTTTGTAGTTTAAAATTACTAATTAAATTTCAATTGAATCTTGTGGAAAATGGTGAATCTTTTTCTCTCCGAACTTTTTTAAAAACATGCAGATTTTTTCATGCTGACATTGATGCCAGATTTAGAACTATTTTCTTATTCCTTGGGCAGATGCTCTCTTACTACCACTTTTCCTTATGTTTCTGATAAAAAGTAGGAAATAATATTAGGAATCTTTAGAAATTATTTCAAAAATTTCCTTTCAAATGCATTCCATGTTCTCGCTATATAAAAAAGTGAATTATTCAAGCATTTTGTAATATGCTTATTGTTTAGAAAGAATATTCACATCCATAGATACTACAGTAACCCCACCAGGTCGATCTAGCAGGTTTCTTCCACAAAGAACAGAAGAAAGTGAAAGTGTTTTTTTTTTTCCATATTTCATGTTGTTCTTTGACTAAATGGTAGTGAAATAGTTCAATTTTAATATGGAGTTTTGTCCTTTTATATTCAATATTGCCTTTTTGAAATATTATAGAATTATTCAGATTATAATTGTTCATTAAGGAACCAGGGAAGTAGCTCAATAGAATGACAAATACAGGGTCCTGAGTTCAATCGCCGGTTCTGAAAAAAAAAAAAAAATTGTTCATTAAGGCAGCAAGTAATCATTGCTAAGTTGTCTACCTTTGTTAACTGACTTTGCTCCCTGTCCTTATGTGTGCTCTGGTCTTAGAAGTAAAAGATGAAGTCTGAATTAAACAGAAACATGCTTATCATTAGGAAAAAAAAATGCTTAACTTACTGTTGCAGATGGTAAGCATAAAATAAGTGACAGCTTCAGAAAATATTTTAACGCAATATGGAATTAGATTCTTAATCCAGGTTTGTAACTTTTAATTAAGCCCTGTCTTTATTGACAGAGGCTGTGTGTGGTTCGCACGTTTCAAGTTACTTCCCCCCAGGAGCTGGGTATACTACTATGCTCTGTCCTTCAACACTGTTAGCCTGCAATTGGCAATTGTGATGTCAAAAAGTTGGGAACTGTAACACGTTGTGTTTGTTTTTGTGAGAACACATTTTGTGTGTTTTGGTGGCCTAAGCAGAGCCACCAAATAACTTAAGATCACAAGCAGAATGGGAAATAGGAGGCGTTTTATACAGAATCTTTACAGGTGGATCTCGCAAAGAACAGTTAATTAACCAGGGCCCAACTGGGGATACATTTTTAATGATTTGTGGGTAGTCTAGAGAAAAGCTAAAAAAAAAAAAAAAAAGAAAGAAAAAAAATCCAGCTCCCAACTGCTCCTCCAAATGGGTTAAGAACTATAGCAGAGAATTAAAATAACCTATGAATTTTTCTTTCCAAAATAAAAATACAAGTTATGAAATATTTCTTTTACTTTTTGCCAATTCTTTAATAGTCCATTAGGTATTTCTAAAGGTAGAGTGTTTGAAATGAAAATTTGGGCTCAAAATCCAGAGAGGCCAGAATCTTGAATAAACTGACTGAGGCCAGATAGAACTGGGTGTGAATGGAGGCCTTTTTTAGTGGTGAATTTGCCTTCAAACCGGGCATGTTTCATTTGGATAAGTCCTTCAAAGTTCCAGGAATCATTGAAAAAAGGGGCTTGAAGGAACTTAGAAATAACTAGTTTAATCCTCTACTGCAGCGTATAGGAGCAGGGCACTTCACAGAGAAGGTATTCAATTACTTCTGTATGACTTTGTTGAAGCTATTTTGTCTTTGCAGATCAATGCTGTCCTTTTCCCCATTAATTTCTTGTTCTGAAACTGAAATTTTTGTGTATTACCTCTTTTTTCTAACTTAGAAATTATTGATTAAATGTGTTGCTGTTTATACCACACATTATAGGAAAAACCCAACTGAAAAATCTGGTCTTTGTGTTATGTTTTACTTTAGCATCATGTATCTACACTTATGAAATTAAAAAAATTTTTAAAAATCTCAGAAATTTAATCTTTTTTTATTTGCACTGAAAATACTAACAATTATATATTTAGTGTTTGTATGATATGCCCAACAGTGAAGTTGACTATGGTTTTATTTATTTTTTTTTTTACTTCAACTTAGTGAAGTTTAACTGAGAAATAGAAATTGTATATATGTAAGGAATACTATGTGATTTTTTTGATATTTGTAGTCACTGTAAAATTATAATCAAATGGATTACCATATCCATCACCTCATATACTTACTTTTTTGTGATAAGAATACTGAAGATCTGTTCTTTATGCAATTTTCAAGTAATATTGTTACTGGATTAAAGATTTTTAATCCCTTATTTAGTACAAGCTTTCTATTCATTTGGTACAGGGTCTTGGACTCATAGTGACCCTCTTGTCTCAGCCTGCCCAGTGCTTGGATTACAGGTGTGCACCACCACAGCCAATTCCACTGGCCAACATAGCACACCTGGAACCTGACACAGCATGTGGTACCGGGGATTGAACCCAGGTCCTTTTGCTTGCCAGGCAGGCACCTGGACCCCAGAGCAATTTCCCCACCCCTGTTACTGGATTTTTTGAGACAGGCTCTCACTGCTCAGTTCAGGCTGGGCTTCAACCCACTGTGTAGCCTAGTCTGACCTTGAAACTGGCAAATCCTCCTGCTTCATGCCTCCAAGTGTGTGCCACCATGAAATGTGCCACCAAGCCCAGCTTCAAGGATTCAATATTATTATATTGTAGAACAGAGCTCCAGAATATATTTCTCCTGTCTGACTGCAGCTATGGGTATTTTGACTGACACTTCTCCATTCTCTGCCCAGTCCATTGCTAACACCTGAAAATCATCATTGTAATCCAATGAGGTTGATTATTTCAAATTCCACATTTAGAGATTGTCTAGTATTGGTCTTTCTGTGTCTGGCCTATTTCCCTTAGCATAATGTTTACCAGGCTTATTCATGTTGTTGCAAAGACGAGATTTATTTCTTTTTAGAGGCTAATGTGTTCTGCTGTGCAACTGTGTGTAGTACACACACATACACACACACAAATTTTATCTATTCACTCATACATGAAAGCAGGTTGATTCTATATCTTGGATGCTATGAGCATGAGAGCATGAATATCTTTTTGAAATGCTGCTTTTGTTTTCTTTGGATGTATATCCAAAAAGAAGATCATATGATAATACCATTTTGAATATTTTCAGGAACCACTACAATCTTTTCTATAATTACTATACAAATTTACATTCCCACCAGTAGTTTACAAGGATTCTTTTTTCTCCACATCCTTTCCAACACTATCTTTTGTGTTTTTTGTAATAACTCTCTTAACAAATGTAAGGTGATATTCCAGTATGGTTTTCATTTTTTCAATAATCAAGCATGTTAAACACTTTTCAATGTGCCTTTTCACCATTCATCTATCTTTTTTTGGGAAAGGTCTATTCAAGTCCATTTTAAAAGACAAGTTACTTGTTTACTTGCTATTTATTCTTTATGCTTTTTCTCGATTTTGTTTTTGATGTCACAATTCACAAATTTTTACATTTTGCATCCTTTGACAAAAGTAATGTAGTAGGTATTTGTAATAGTTTAGCTTTTTAACATTTGCACTATAGATTTACATATATATGTCACATTCCACCATTACTCTATTAAATATATTCTAAATTTGACTGAATACTTGCTTTACCATTAAAATTTCTGTAGTCATATATTTTTATGTAACTAATTAGATTTCTTTTATTTTAGCTTAAAGTATTCCCTTTAGTACATATTTACTGTAAGGCAGGGCTGGTGGTGACAGACTTCCTTAGCTTTCATTGGTAGGGAAAGGCTTTTTCTTCATCATTTTTGAAGTTTAACTTCGCTGAAAATATTTATGTTTGTAGGTTTTGTGAAATATTTGAACACATCATCTAATTCTCTTCCAGTCTGTAAAGTTAGCAGTGAGAAACCCAATTGATACCCGGAAGCTGCCCCTTCCCGGGGTCATGATGGGAAGCAAAATGGCATCTGCCAGTAGGGTCGTCCAGGCAGTCAAGCCACATACACCTTTAATAAGGTTCCCTGACAGAAGAGACAATCCTAAACCCAGCGTATCAGAAGCTTTGAGATCTGCAGGGATCCCATCTCACTCTTCTGTAATTTCACAGCATTCTAAAGGGAGTAAATCACTGGACTTGCTGATGCATCCAGGTCCACCAGACACTGCAGACATAATAAAAATGCTACCTCAGAAGTATAGAAGGAAACTAATCTCTCAAGAGGAAATGGAGTTTATCCTATGTGGAGGTCCAGAATGATGATTGTGGCTGCTCTTTGCCATCAGAGAGAATTCCTTTATAAATGAAGGACTTCCAAAATGACATATGAAAAGTTGTATATTAAATAACCTTAATAAATATTCTACAAAAAGAAAAAAAAAAGAAATATAGAAAATTTAGATGGATACACGGATATTCTAATTTATGTATCTTGGTCAGCTTCTCCACCTAATTGTTTATATACCTAATACTTATTAAAGTATACATTTGGAAGTGTTAAAAAAAAATCCAACTGATAGCCTTACGGAGGTTCCCACAAGGACGTTTTTTATCATGTTTTTGAGATTTTTTTCTTTAATTTATGATTATATATAACATGCCAGTGTGTCTTTTTTTTGAAATATTATAAGAGATCTTTGAACTTCCTGTGCTTGAGTGTTTATATCTTTCCCCAAATTTGTAATTTTTCTGCTATGATTTCTTTTTCTTCATTTTTAACGAGTACATAATAGTGATAAAAATATCATTAGAAATGATACAAGAAAATTGCACATTTGTAATCCCAGTGCTAGGGAGTCTAAAAACAGGAGGATCACTATGAGTTGAAGCTGTGTAGTGAGACCCTGTAACAAATATATATTTTTTAAAAAGAAAAGAAACAATACAAGATTTCACTAAACAAAGTAATAGGAATTCAGCAATGGTTGCTGTATTATGTGGGGGAACAAGATTCCAGTGCTGGAGGCATAGGTTCCTGGGGTGCAGCCACCTCTGCTGCTTTATTGCTAGTTTCCCATTGCAGGGCATTGCTTGTGGAGCATCTGGGGAGCTGGTTCTAGAGCACAGGAGTATAAGGAGCTACGGAAACTCCAGGAGACTGGGGAGTGGGGTAACTCTCTGTAACAGTGAGTGAGATGTTAGAGAACTTAATGCACATGGAGGGCTTGAGGATTTGGGCTCAGTAATGCTAGAATGTGCAGAGCAACAGAGTCTCCAAGGCCTGGGATGAGATTAGCCAGTGATGGCTCTGGTGATTAAAGTACAGATGCCCATAGTGTGGCCACAGACCTAGGATCTGGATGCAGGTAAGCATGGAGAGGGTGTGTCTCTGTGATCAGGGATGGGCTTGGGGTTGGAGTGTAGCAGCTCTGGTCCCGGGTGGCGCAGCAACAGTTTCTTCTTGTGGGGGAAGGCATACCAGCAGCATCTTCCTCTTCAGGGCATCTGCAGAGGAATTGTTCTTGGCTATCTCAGTGGAGAAAGGTGCTGGTTGCCTCTGCAGTGTGGATCCTTGGAACCATGGGGGCACCCACTGTGTGGCAAATTGTGATAGATAGTTGCCACCATTCTTTGTTCTTGACCATGTCAAATCCTCACTTTTACCTTTTTCTGCCCAATCCATACTAGCGATTATTCTCTGTTTTTTTGTTTGTTTATCTGTATTCTTAAATGGACTCATGAGCCCTCTCAAAGCTATCATTGTGCATCGATAATTGTTACTGTTATTGTTTTATGTAGGGAAAAAGACTTGTATCTCCACATGGAGATTATTTGGGTCGGGTATTACCTTGAGGGTAAAACTTGAAATTTGGCTTGATTCAGGGTTCTTCATGTGGTTCATTACCTGAAGGAAAAATGAGACAAAATGAATATCAGATATAAGCCATTTAGTTTAATCATTTGGCAAGTAGACAAAGGCCAGTTAACCAGCCAGGATGTAGTAGATTACATGCAGGGAGGTAGGGAAGTCTATGATTATTACTCTCAACTCAGTGTGATTCTGTTGAACCCTATGTATTTGGTTAGCTTTGGCTTGGAAAGTGGTGAAAGAATGGAAGCTAAGAAAAAACAATCCATGACAGGTTTATGACCAGTCTGTTAAATTAAATCTTTTACTTGACACTATATTGCTTTCATTGTTGGGTGTGGATTGATAGATATTGACAAAGTGTCTGAGGTTCTGATCCAGAATGCTTGGTGACAAATTATAAATTGACAAGATGAGGTTATCAAAAAGCTACAGGGTGAGTCTGAAGGCTCCAAGTTGCACCAACCATGGTACTGCCTTTGGAAAGTCACTGCACTTATACGGGGATGCACATTTGATTCCTTTACTCCCAAGAAGTAGATTAAGTGCTCAGTAAGTGTGCCACTAATATTTAATTGTACTGTGCCTCTAATAGACACCCTAAATGCACAGAAAGCTGAGGGCTTTAAGGAGATATGAATGGTCCTAGAGGTATGCATAATGCCGGGTTGTATTTGGACATTTCACTACTAAATATAATTTAAGTTGCTTAGGAAATAAATTCTTTATTGCTTTGAATAAAATAAGAATAGAGAAAATAGCAATTTCCTCTCTACTGTGTTCTAAGTGATCCCCTGTGCCACAATGCTTGCTTTGTTGTGATTCTGATTAATTCCTTGACCATAAGCCTGAATGAAACTCTAGGTATTAGGGTATCTTTTCTTCACCAGATAAGCCTTTTTATAGCTTAATTTTTATGGAGAAAGCTAAATTGGAAGCGCGGTAGAGAAGTTTGTTTTGCGTATGTATTGCTGATGTGAGCTATGGGGATGTTTGCTTTGGACGGATGTACTGTAGTGGTTATGCTTGTGTCCTATTTTATTTATTTTCAAACAATTATAATGGTAGTACAATAGCATGTTAACATAATTTTAACAACACATCAGTTCTAAGTGATCATTTAAGTCAACCCTACAGGGGTTTTATTTTTTAATTTTATTTCTATTTTATAATTATTTTTAAATTTTTTTCTTGGATATTTATTTATTGTTTAGGAGATGATTTATTTGTAGTTTCATCCACTATGTTGGGTGCCTAATAAAATCTTTTCACCTTCTCTCTGCTTTAGCATCTTGTCCCAGAAGAGGTCCTTGATACCAAAAGGGCAGCATGGCTACAGTGGAGTGAGTAGCCTCTGGCTACCCAGAATCCCTCACTGCTCTGACATCTGAGGATTCTGCTCCATCTTCTCTGACTGACTAGCTCAGTTGCCATAGTAACCATCACTTCCATGTGCTGCTCCTAGGCCTGTGAACCCTTTTATTTGCTGAAAGGAAGAGTGTGCTTTGCCCCACCCATATGTCACCCCCACGTAGCTCTCTGAAGTGCTCAGGGGCAGAGGAAAGACTATGGAGAACAGACTCCATCCCCTCAATCCTCTGTGCTGTCTTCTGAGCAGCTAGGCCAGGTTGAGGTGAGCAGGGCAAGGGTCCCTGGAGCAGAACTTTCAGACGCATAGGGTCCATCACCCTGCACTAGAGTCAGATTCTAGAGGTCCAAGGTCTTCACTGACATTCTGGTACTGTCTACTCCATGAATGAGACACCAAAAAATGAGGCTGATAGTACAAAGATTCAGGTGACAGAAAGAGCCTGCATAGGCAGGGCTCCTCGGGGACTCTGAGCCTCATTCAGGGCAGGCTTCCAGAGAGAATGCAGCTCTGTTGCTGGGACTTTCGCTGGACCAGCCTGGCTTGTGATTCCTGCATCATGCCAGGGTATGCAGGGCCAAACCCTTGTCCCAGGAACCTTATCTTCACTGGCTCTGGGGCCCATCCAGACTGCAAGGGACTTGGCTTGAGGGCTTCCTGTAGCTGAAGAGGTCATGGATCAGGGGTGGACAGCACCTCCTCAGGTAGTGGACTGACAGGGTCTTCCTGTTGCTCAGGGGAAGGTGTCCTCCAGAAAGAGGGCTGTGAACAATGCTTCCAGGAGCTTTGCTGCAGAAGTGCGCAATCTCTCAAGGCAGTGATGTCCAGGCAGGAAACAGGGAGCAGGGCCTCACTCAGCTGCTGTGAGTGTCTACTGTGTCTCTTTCCAGGGCTTCTGCAGTCTTAGAGGGCCCAGGTGCCATCTCCACAGGAGGCTGGAGTGTTGGCCGCCTCTTCTGGCCCTGGACGTCCTTGAGGTTTTCTACAGCAGTCCCCTCAGCCTCTGTGCACTGGTTGCCAGTAGCCACCATATCATCCACATCTAGTGGCCTCTGTGCCTCTCAGGATGGCGGTCCCCATGCTGCCTGTCACTGTCCTCCCCCTGCCCTCTCACGGGCCACTCTCTAGTATCTTCTTCCAACAGCACCTTGCAGCTTCTGCCAGCACTGCAGCCCCTCCCAGACTCTCCACCCCAAGCTGCTCCAGCCTCTCCTTCCTGGCCTTCCTCACCCAGGATGACCTGGGTCTTCACCACCTCTGTAACCAGAAGACTGGTCTGAGCATCTTCTCTGTGCTGGAGCCTCATGCTGCCTCCTTCAGCCTCCTACTTTCCCTGGGTGAGCTGTCTACCTCTGAAGGCACAGTGACCCCCACCTCATTGTCCTTGTTCTCTCCCACCTCTGACTGTCCCAGTACCAGGCCTGTTCCTGCCTCTACCCTTTGGCCTGCCTGAAGCTCCTGGTTCTCCACCACAGAGGCCTCTCCTTCTTCTACTCCGCAGATCATGACCTCTGGTGGTGCAAATTCCCAGCCTCCTTTGGCCTTGGCCTCCAGGGATTAGCCTCTTCTTCAACATCTGCTTTATCCTCCTGGGTAGTTTCACTATCTGTGCCCTCTCTCCACCAGATCTTCTAGTCTGCCACCTCAAGGACCTCAGGAGGGACAGACCCCACATGTCTGGGTTGTTCCATCACCCCTGCTTCTGTCTCCTCTTTGCTCAGGCCTGGACCTTGCCTGTGCTCCTCCTGACACCCCTGTCCTTTCAGTGGCCCTGCTGGCCCTGGGGTGTCTCCCACCAGATCGGGCCCCTAGTCTTCAGGAGCACCGCACTCCACCCTTAGTGCTCTTGGCTCATCTGATCCTCCTGGCCCTTCACCATATGAACTCCTCCTTGGGCCTGGCCTCCAGGGCTGCTTCTGAGTCAGGCTTCCTGTGCAGGGCCAGCTCAGCCTCTGGGGCCCCATACCTCTCTTTATTCTCCACAGGCTCTTTTGCTGGGGCCTCCTGCAGCCTGGCACCATTTGTCTCAGTCTCTGAGCTCTGCCTGTTCTGGGTCTCTTTCCTACATTGGTCAGTCTGACCCTTCCAGAGCTCCCTTGCCTCCAACTCCGGCTCCGGGGCTCCTGCAGCCTCCATCTTTGCCTTCCGACCCTCAGCTGCATCTTCTATTGCTTTAGAAACCAGGGCCCAGGGCTGTTTGGGGAAAGCCTGTACTTTATCCTCTCTCTTTTCATCCAGCTCCTCTTCCTGCTCTTAATGCCTCCTCTGGGATCCTAATTCTACTAGTAGCTTAGAGGTCATGCTCCTCCCTACCTGAAGACATGCTGTCCTCCCTATCTGAGGCTGTCCTGTCCACCTCCTTGCCTAAGGTTTCCCAAGCCTCCTCTTTATGCAAGGTTATCCAATCTTCAGACTCTAGCTCTGGGTCCTGGGTCCCTTGGGCTCCTGTGCTTTGACCAGCCCTCACATCTACCACCTCCCCTTCCAAGACCCTTGGTTTCTAGACAACTTAGCTTCTGCAGCTGCCTCCCCAACCTCTGACCTTGTCTCCTCATAGTTCCCAGCCACCTGTTCCTCCCTCTCAGCACCAGCCTTCTCCTTGGGCTCTCTGTACCAGGGTGGCTCTGACTCCAACCCTCTGGCCATCCCTGGCTCTCCAGTCTTGGCCTCTTCCTCCTCCTCCTGTTCCCAGGTTCTCAGCATCTCCGCTCTGCTCACTTCCTTCTCTTCAGATTCTTGTCTCTCCTTGGCCTGACCACTCCTGTCTCTGTGAGTCCCAGACCCTGCCTCAGAAGTCTTCTCAGCCTCTAAGAGAATACTTGGCTCTGGGACCCTGGCTGCCCTGATGGTGCTCCAGGCCCCAGAGTCCTGCCTACATGCTTGGGGCCCTCAGGAGCTGCCTTTGCCCTACTCCCAGACCTGTTCTATAGCTGAGCCGTCCTCCTTGCACCCTCCTGCCTCTCCAGGCCCTCTTGGCACTCCAGCTCCCTCACTTTGGCCACCTCTAAGGCAGTGCAGGGGCTCTTGGGCTTTCTCCTCTACAATCTTCCCTGCCTTTCCTTCAGCCACCCCTCCTAGGTCCTGTGCCTCCCTCCCACAGTGAGAATTGCATCTCCCATGAGGTAGGAGACAAAGGCACTGAGGAAGTCCAGTGTGCCTCTTAAGGCTTGATGTAGCCCAGGGGCGTGTTGCTGGAGGAACTCCATCTTGTCTCTGTGTGTCTAGAAAGCTGCTAATGATTGTCCCTACCCACCAACCTTTCATTTTAAATAATTAAATAATCAATTAATTAATTTTGTCTTTTTGAGACAGGGTCTCACTATGCAGTTCAGGCTGGCCTTGAGTTCACTTTTGTAGCCCAGGCTGGTCTTGAACTCGCAGTGATCCTCCTGCCTCAGCCTCCTGAGTGCTGGGATTACAGGCCTGAGGAAATTATAGATCAGTTATGTGAAGTCTCAGCCATTTGTGTTGCCTTTGCCACACTAACGAGAGGTTATTCTTTCCTTAAAAACAAACCTGTTCATACTTTTAAATACTTAGGCTTTCTTTTTATGACCTTCTAGTGAGTGATATCCAGTTCAGGTGTGAAAACTTAGTCCTAAGTCAGAGACTGAGATAAAGTTAGACAAGTCTGCTATTGAATTTGTGTTCTAATTTCAAGAAGCTATTTTTTATTACACTCATTTCTTTTGATACTGAAAGATGAAAAAGAAATTTAAATTGATTTCTGTGAAAGATGAGGTTGAATTAACAGAACTAATAGAAAACATACAGACCATGGAAGGCTTCTTTAGGAGAAATGATATTAAACTGATTTTCTGTAGTACAAGAAGCTGTCAGCTGGAGCTCTATCTAGAGTTACGTGATCATCTGTTTGCTTTTTATAGGTTCAATTCTTTTATTAACATGGCATCTAGTGATTTCATTAGCACTTAGAGCTTTGAAGCAAAACAAAATGAATCCACTGACTCTCATTAAACCTCTTTTCCTAATCAGCTAGAAGGGTGTATCTTACACAAAGAATAAGCAAGTGGAATCTATGAATGATCATTTTCTTTATTTAGAAAACAAAGAGTAAATAAAGTGACGGGGTTGTGGGTTGTGGCTAGGTAATAATATAGACATGTCTTGCTTTTTATTTTTTTAGTTGCAAATATTAGGTAGAGAAAAAAATGTGATTTTATTTACTGGTCAGATCACCTGTTAGTGCTCCCATATAAGCATGTGTCATTATGCTATAGTGGGTTTCATTTTTATACATGGAATATCTGTGTATCTTGAGTATCGGGAATATAATATGACCAATAGTTATATACTAACATTGTGAAGAGTTGCACAACTCATTTGTGCTGTCTTCTCCACTATATCTAATTTCTTCCAGGACAGATACCATGCCTCATTCATTGTTGTGTCTTCCATTCATGGAACAATAGGACACTCAATCAGTATCTTGGAAATGAATCTTGGAATCAAGTTCTGTTATCATTCTGATGCACATTGGGAGTTTCTCATGCTTAGGATAAAATTCTAAGTGTAAAATCAGGATAGTGTCCTAATTTTTCATTGTAGCCCATTCATATATAAAAATATATTCAGCTACTGAATGCATGGGGAGAATGTGTCGCGGTGTAATAGAGGAGTATATGCCTTTTTCTATTCTGATGACATGGTTTTATTAATACAGATCAGGATTTTCCTTTCAAAGCTGCTGAACCTGTTGGCTACTTACTGTCAGAACAGTTTAACATCAACCAAGCTACAGGGAAAACCATTGTATTTGACAGACATTGTGCAGTATTTAAATGAACAATACTAAGTAACCCCATACAACAGGTCAACACATTCAGCTATTTGAATGTATATTTTGCATCTAACTTACTGGGGTGGGTCCAGCAGGAAACAATTCTAGTTAAAAAAAAAATCAGACATTCACCACAGGCCAGGCTGAATTGCTTTTATGATCTAGGCATCCAATTGGTAGTTTATAAAGTGCCTGGCTCTTAGGGCCTGCCCTTCTTCATGGCTAGAAGTAATTCTAATCCTTCCCCCAACCTGCTTGCTCAGGATTACATGATTCTTCACATGCTGAATAAAGCTGTCAGCTGCCAACAACAGGAAAATAGATAAGAGAGGCATTCCTAAGAAGAGGGAGTGGACTGAAGTAGGAGGGAGCAGAGTGGACCTCCTGGAGGGTACAGAGAGAATACCTCCACCCACAGACCAAGTTCAGATAAGTAAACAAAGGCTCCTCAGTGCCTGGGCAGAGATAGGATAACAAGCGAATCGAGACCACCGCAGTGGTTGGTGCCTGAGGAAGATGGCCAAGGGGTGAGGTCACTGCTGTGTGAGGCAAGGATAACTGAGATGGGCTCAGCTACCGTCCCGTTCTCTGCCACTGTATCAGGACTTAGCATGCAGGGATAGGGTTTTGTTCCTGTCACTTGGGAAAGTGTAGTGGAAGAGCAGAGAACCATGGGGAATGATTCTGAAGCTGGGCATAATCAATACCCGTCAGGAAGGTGCTACTCCTTAGCAAACACCCAGGCTTCCCTGATTCTCATACCTGAATGTATCTTTCTATGTCAGGGCCTAGAACCCTAGAGTCTGAGCTTGATATGCACTTGTGTATTTATGCGGAGGCAACATGACTTCTGGAAAAAATAATTTGATCTTGGTTTATAAGCAAAACCCTTGTGCCTTCTTCCTGCATAAAGATAAAGAATGTTATGCATCTAGGAGTTAAAAAAAATTAGGGCAGTTCTACCACACATACATCCCTCATATCAGACATATGACTGCTTTTTAACGTGGCAGCATGGAATATTGGCATCTCAGAGCAGAACTTGGTCATGAAATGACAGTAATGTGTTTATCAAATCTTGGCTCAGATGGGCATGGCTTTCAAAATATCTTCGGTTGGCTGCCTCCAGGGTGAAAACAGGATGACAGAGGTAAAGGGGCTCAACCCATGGGGGCTAGGAAACAGAAGCCAAAGCAGAGCCAACAGAGAGCTAGAAAAGTGAGTATATCCTGCCCAGTCACACTCCAGAGACCTGCCTCTAACCAGACCCTGCCTTCTAACAGCAAGTCACAGTAAACTCATCAGTGGAGTAACCTAGTGATGGGTACAACGCCCCCCTAGGATATAATCACCTTCCAAACACATGAGGCTCTTGTAGGACAATTTAGGCCTGAACCATAACATTCTACCCCTCATCTCTAAAAGACTCATGTCCATCTCATTATCCACAATGCATTTAGTACATCTCTAAGAGTTTCAAAAGTTGTAACAGTTCCTATATTGCTCAAAAGACTAATTCCAAAGTTTCTTCTGAGACCCAAAGAAAATTCTTAGCTGTGAGCCCCCGTAAAAACAGGACAGAAAATGAAATACTTCCCATGTACAGTGGCACAGAGCAAACATTCGTTTTCCAAAATGGAAGAGCAGAGTAGAAAGAATTAGATCAAAGCAAGACTGAAAGCTTTCATGGAAAACATTAAATCTTATAGTTCTGTGTCCAGCATCTAGAGTGATTTATGGTGAGGTGTGAACTCTAATTTCATTAGTTTTGCTTTGGCCAGGCTTACATCCTCTTGACTGGATTGCACCAAGGTGTAGGGTGTGGCTGCTACAGCCTGTCCCCTCCTCACTTGTCCCCTCCCTGTGTAATCAAAAGCCAGTACCAGAGATGGAGGACATTGCCAAGGCAGGCACCATCCTAATAATTGTCTGCTATAATTTTTAAAGTCTTCACATTGGTGATACACACATTTTCTGAGAATAATTGGGCCTAGAAGTATAAAAACCCATTTCTAGTCTTTTCCCCCTCTGTAGCCCTGTTCCTGTGATTTTATCTTATTTTTTTTTCCATCAAAGAGTTCATACATGCTAATGATTGCAACATTTAACATTTTGCTGGTGACACAAATGTACTTCCAGCTTGAATCTCTTTTCTGAGTTTCAGCCTCAGATCTCCAAATGTTCCATCATTACTTAAAGTTCAACATGGCCAAAACTGGGTTCATCATCTGTCCCTCCCAACTTCCTTATTTCTATCAAGATGCTATGATCTTTGATGACAGTTAAGCATCTGTGGTTCTTTCCCTGTTTTTCAGATGCTGCTACTAAATCTTGAACTTTAAAATGTAAATTATTTTTACATCTCCTTCCTATCCTAACTACTAACCAGAGTTCAAATGCTCTTACACTTTGGGTAGGTATCTGTGGCCTGTGACCTTGCCATGCCCCTCATTCCTAACCAGTCTGTTCCACCACATTCCTGCATATCTTCCTTAGACTCTATTTGTATCATCCGATGGTCTACCTCAGGAAATACCCAGTAGTATTTCGGGAAATTTTACATGCAGACCTGAGGTTTTCACTGTTACATAGCACCCTCAGTAATTCAGAGATCTCTATTATCAGATCTTACTTAGAAGCTATTTGGAAAAAAATTATCTCTTTTAGAAATATTCTATAAGATAGATGGCCATCTTTACTAGAAATTAATAGCATTATGTTGACATAAAGAACTATATGTTAGTCTAACAATTACATTTTTATTTTGGGATAAACTCAGACATTAAAAAAGTGTTACCAAAGTAGAAGTCCCCAAATATTACTTATCAGAGACAAAATATCCCATACCCAGAGTTAAAAAGGGAAAGATTAATTTAGTTCACTATTTATGGAGGTTTCAAACCATAATCAGCTGGCTCTAAACAAGAGGGGCATGGCAGAGGGGCAGGGGTTCAAGTTGGCAAAAGACAGAAAAAACAGCCAGAGCAAAAAGGGGAGGAGCACGCCTCTTTTTCTTCCTTATGTGGTAAACAGCATATCTGCCCTAGGATGAGTGTAGTACTCACACCAATGCCCTGCCTCCTCTTACATAGACAGAAAATGTTTGCAAAGTAAAGACCCTTGGCCCCTACTGAGTCGAGCTGAAAATGCTGTAATTCTGTCTCCTGAAGTTAGGGCATGAACACAAGAGGTCCAGGTTTAACAAGCTGTCTTTGAAAAGCTCACCCCCCATGAACAAAAGAGGCTTTGAGGGAATAACCAGACACAAGGCATAACAGCCACAGTACAATAGTTAACACCAAAACATTAATTTTGTTATAGTATTAAATCTAGATCTTATTTAAATTTTGTCACGGTAAGGTCCTTTTAATATTTCATGGTCTAAATCAGAATTATGCACTAGTTTTAATAAGCATGTCACTTGAGTTTCTTGTCATCTGGAACAGTTCTTCAGACTGTCACTCATGATGCCTCAATTTGGAAGAGTCTTGGCCAAATAATAATAATCACAAATATCTTTTTTTATTAATATTTTTATTGTTTAAATTTAACAATGGTTATATTACATATTTTCATCATCAGAACAAATATCTTTTAATTTGTGATTAGCTGATGTTTCTTTTGTTATGTTATGGATGGCTCCACCCACCCTGGATGTGGCGCTCATGCACATGTGGTGCCAGGGATCAAACCACAGTCCCTGAAGTTGCCTAACCTTCCCTAAGCAGGTGCTTTAGACCACTAACCAATCTCACTGGCCCTAGCTGATGTTTCTGTATGGTGAAAAATCCATCTTGGCTTGTACATTTCGAGTAAAAAGACTAGCAAACGATGGAATATCTTTCTCAGTTATCAGGAAGTACTAGATGAGGTCAGTCTGTCTCATTGCTGCTGATGTTAATTATGATCACTTGGTTAAAAAGATGTTCAGCAGCTTCTGCACGTAAATTCTTATTCCCTGTGGTTTTTAATGAACATTCTGTGTGAATACGAATCAGAACCATGTAAGTGTATTGTTTCTTGCTATACTTTTGCATATTTTGCAACCATTGATTATTCTATCCTAAAATAACTGTCTTTAACTGAGGTGGTCACCAAATGGTGCTCTTTTCATCATTCCCTCTGTTTATTAATTGAAACTGCTTTAGGAAAAGCTTTCTTTTCTTATGTATGTGTCTATTCAATCATTTGTATCAGTAGGTACATGAATATTTATTCTAAGAGTTATATTACTATTATTAATTATTTTCTTATTAAAATTATCATAGATTGTGCTATTGAAAACTCATGTTGGTTCCTGTGCACTTTTAACAGGGCTGTATTATTATTTTAAAGGACCCTTAATTTCTTTCAGGAAATTTTAGGGCTCGTCTTATACTTCTCCACTGTATCTCTAGAATTTGCCATTTTTCTCAAAGCCCTAGATTCTTCTTATTTCCATCTGGAATGTCCCCAAGAGGCCCAGATGTTTAAGGTTTGGTCTCCTGGTTCATGCTCTTGGGAGGTGGTAGAATGTTTAAGAGGAGAGGGCTAATGTGAGGTTTCAGGTTATTTGGGCTTTGGACTTTTCTTCTCTTCCTGTTTTTTGTTTGTTTGTTTTTCCATGCTAGTCGTAAAATAAGTAGTTTTGCTTTGTTACACAGTTCTGTTATGATGTGCTTGCTATCTGCTACAGGATAAAAGCAATGAAGCCAACTGAAATCTCCAACACTGTGGGACAAAATAAACTTTATGTCTTTATAAATTACAATATTACAATAATGGAAAACTATCTGATGCACTTCTATAGACATGCAAAAAATGATGTTTGAAAGCCAAGAATTTGGCTTTTAATTATGTTTATTGCTACTATAGTGTCATTGTTAGTCAGCTTTCTGTCACTGTGACAGAATACATGAGAAAATAAACTTAGAGAATGGAAAAGTTTGTTTTAGATTATATTTACAGAGGCTTCAGTCAGTAGATGCCCAGCACTATTGCTTTAGGCTTGTGATAAGACAGAAACATTATGGTCTTGTGATAAGACAGAAAGACATGGAGGAGGAAATCTCTGTATTTATGGCATCCAGGAAGGAGAAAGAGAAGTTAAGAGAAGAGAGAAAGAGGAGGAGGAGGAGGAGGAAGTAGAAGAGGGGAGAGAGAGACTGAGAGAGAGAGAGAGAGAGAGGCTCTACCAAGACAAGCCCCTATGACTTCTACACCCCACCTCCTAACAGCCCATTAAGCTTTCAAGTCATCAATAAATTAAGCCACTGATAAGGTTAGCAACCACATGATTTAGGCACCTTCTTAAAAAGCCCATTAACTGGCAGCCAGGCCTTTAGCACATGACTTGGGCAGATACTTAAAGTACAAACCATAACAGCCTCTCAATATAAGAACTATATGTACTTTTATACAGGTATGTACATGTACATATATTTTCACTACATGTCATATAAATTATGAACTTGAAATATGCCTTATGTGTCCCCAGAAGGAAGTGATGAATGGAAGGCTTGTAGACTAAAGATAGATCATAAATATTGCTTTTACTTGTTCAACTTATAGTGAAAAGGAAAACATGAAATAATAAAAATACTTTAGCTAAATAAGGTAAACATGAAACATATCCATCACCCTGGGGCCTTCATGGCCAGACACTTGGCTGAGGCTCTCAGGCTTGTTCCTCTGTCTCCTCTGGAAAGTAAAGGTGTTTGGCTCCTTTGTCAAAGATAAGGTGGCTGGAGAACACCAAGATGGTGGAGTCATAAGCAGCAGAGAAAGAGATATTATGAGAATTGCTGTCAAGATGCTGGAAGATAGCAATACGAGGAAGACAAGAAGGTGGAAAGTGGGTTCTCTGGACCCACAAAAGATCTGAAGCATGAATTGAAGCTCATGGAGCAAGTGAAGGGAGAAACTTAAATGAAAAAGAGGAAGGTAGCCGGGCATGGTGGCGCACACCTGTAATCCCAGCACTCGGGAGGCTGAGGCAGGAGGATTGGTGTGAGTTCGAGACCAGCCTGGGCTTACAAAAGTGAGCTCAAGGCCAGCCTCAACTGCATAGCGAGACCCTGTCTCAAAAAGGAAAAAAAAAAAAAAAAGAAAAGAGGAAGGTAACCAGCAGAGCCTTCTCCCTGAGATGGCAGTCACCTAGTGAGAGGAGCTATTCAAATATACAGACATGTAGTGACTGCTGACAGCCCCAATGACTTCCACAGAGAGATGCAGTAGTGTAGGGGAACAGTGGACATAAAGGACTACACTAGTTAGGGGTGAGTGCTGAGTTCTCAGTCATGCTGGGAAAGACAGCAATTGGTCAGTAGCCATCTAGGATAGGAGCCAGCTGAGCATAGAACTCAGAGCAGCTTCAGGCTTCAACTAGTGGGTCTCAACTAGGCTTAAGCCCATGGAAGGTGTGCTGATGGCTGCAGGCCAAATGAGTATGGTCTTTTCCAGAAGTTACAGGCTTCTTGAGATTATCTTCTACCCTGTCAGAAAGCTACTTGTCTGGGGAGCTGGGGAGATAGCTCCAAGGCACAAGTGCCTGCTGGGCAAGTGCAAGGTCGTGAGTTTGAACCCCGGTCCCACAAAAAAAAAAAAAAAAAAAGAAAGCTACTTGTCTGGGAGGAACAAAGAATTTGACATATTGGTAAGCGAGATACATAGAACTCCAGTTAGCTATGATAAAAAAAATTAATAATTTATACCCAGGCACATTATAGTAAAGACTCCAGAAATTCAACACAGGAGTAGAATCTTAAAAGTTGTTAGGAAAAGAAACAAAGCATCTATGAAGGAAAGCCTATCAGAATCACAGTTGAATTGGCAACATAAACCCCTTGAGTCAAGAAGAACTTGAAATAAAGTATTTCAAGCTTTAAAGGAAAACAACGTTCGACCCAGATTGCTATCCCCTACAAATATCTTTCAAAACTAATGGAGAAATGAAATAATATCATGAAAAAGAACACCTGAGGAAATTTATGACCACAAAACCAGCATCCCAGAATGTTTTGAAGGACATTCTAGAAAGAGAAAGCAAGGACTACAGCTCTATGAATCCCAACAGAATAAATCCTCCAGGCAAGACAAACAGACTTGGGGAGAAAATGCAATGGTGAAGGAAGGCTTAACAAGTAGGAAAACAATGTGACAAAGATAAGTCAGTACATAGCAGTTATAATTATCAATGTTCATGGTTTCAGCTCACCAATAGAAAGATACGGAATGGCAGAATGGATGGATCAAGAAGTGAGGTCCAGCAATAGCTGTGTCTTAATTACTTTTCTCTCATTACTGGGACAAAATACCTAGCACCCAAAATGAAAGAAGGAAAGGCTTATTTAGCTCACAGTTAGTGAAGTTTCAGACTATACTCAGCTGGCTTCAGGGCAGAGTGTCACATGGCAGAAGGCAGCCATTCAAGGCAGTAGAAAACAGCAAAGAGCGAAAGGGAGGGAAGCAACCATGGCAGCCAGCAAACCTCTCTCCCCTCCTTACATTTTATGCAGATTATCTATTCCAATGCCGGTGTAGCACTCACACCCATAATCCCAGCATTGGATCATGAATTAATCACAAACTCTTAAAGTTGCTATATGACTACGTGGGCCTTTTGGGGGGACAACTAGACACAAACCATAACATTCTCCCCCACCCCAAGATTCATGCACATCTCTTTATGCAGAAGATTTTTTTAGTCTATCTCCAAGAGTTGACAAAATTCTAACAGTTTCAGCATTACTGAAAAGTCCAATTCCCAAGTCTTCTCCAAGATATAAACCAAATTCTTAAGCTGTGATTCCCTGTACAAGGTAAACATTACCATTCCAAAGGTTATGAACAAGGAGGATACAAAGAATTGAGACTAAAGCAAGCTCAAAATCCGGCAAGGCCCACATTAAGTTGTATAGTTCCATGTGGCACATCTGATGCAATCTATGGCAAATTTTGAGCTCCATGTGACTCCATCTTTATGACACTTTTGGTGGTAGCTTCCATGACTTTTCTCTGAGGCTGGCTTTGCTCCCTCCTTGCAACTTCCCTTAGATGATCTACATTTCTGTCTTGGTTACTTCTCTTGTATTGCTGGGACAAAACATCTAGCACCCAAAATGAAGGAAGGAAAGGTTTATGTAGCTCACAGTTAATGGAGGTTTTAGACCATATGCAGCTGGCTCCAAGGCAGAGTGTCACATGGCAGAGGGAAGCCATTCATGGTGGCCAAAAATAGCAAAGGGCAAAAGGGAGGAGGGGCAGCTGTGGCTGATAACAAGCCTCTCTCCCTTCCTTACATTTTATGTGAATTATCTGCCCCAGAATGCTTTAGCACTCACACCCATAATCCTGGCATTGAATTGTGGATTAATCACAAACTCTAAGCTGCCCTATGATTACATGAGGCTTTTGGGGAACACCTAGATGCAAAACATAAACAGATGCTATGAGAAAAACATTTGATTCAAAGACATTTATAGGCTGAAAGTAAAATGATGGAAAACAATACTGCATAAAGTAGAAGCAAAAAAAGGAGGGTAGCTATTCTATTTTTGGAAAAAGTGAATTTCAAGCCAAGACTGATTAAGAAAGACAAGGAAGGTCACTACATCCTAGAGGGAACAATCTAAGAAGAGATAATAATCATGAATATATATACAACAAACACTTGCACACCCAACCATATAAGACAAATATTTATGGACATGAGAAAACAGATAAGCACCAGTACAGTTGTGTTAGGGGATCCAAATACCCCACTGACACAGAAAGACAGATCAACTAGACAAGCAATCAACAAATTAAATATTAGAATGGAACTGAACTTGTGAATGAATGGACTTAGTAGACAACTACAGTGTTCCACCCCACGACATTAGAATACATTCTTGTAAGCTGCACACTAGGTGTTCTCCCATATAGACCACATACTAGTGCAGAGAACATGCTTAAGTCAATGCAAAATAATTGAAATTATCCCATGCATATTATTAGACCATAGGGTAATGAAATTGGGAAATAATGGCAAAAGAAGCCACAAGAACTTCAGAGACACGTGGAAATTTAATAGCACTCTAGTAAACAACAAATGAGCCACAGAAGAAATTAAAGAAGATATTGGAAAGTTTCTACAATTAAGTAGCAATGCCAACACAACATACCAGAACTTATGGGACACAATGAAAGCAACCCTAAGAGGGAAATTTATAGCAATGAATACCCATATCAGGAAAATAGACCAAGCACAAATAAAAAGTTTAACTTTTAGATAAAAATGAGCAGGCTAAGCCAAAAGCTCATATGTGGGAGGAAATTATTAAGATTATAGTAGAAATTGATGTTGGAGGCTAAGAAAACAATACAGAGAATCAGTGAAGAGCTGGTTCTTAGAGAATTCAGCATCAGGGTCTGAACTGTTCTTTGTTGGTAGGTTTTTAATTACATCTTCAATTCTATTGATTAATGATAGTTTACTTAGGATTTTTATAAATTTTTGATTCAGCTTTGGTAATTCATATGTATTGAGGAATCTCCACATTTCTTCTGCATTTTCTGCATTATATTAGAGTACAATTTCTCAAAGTAGGTATAGATGATCTTCTGTATTTCTCCAGGGTCCATTATGATTTCATCCTTTTCAACCTAATTGCATGAATTTGAATCTAATTTTTTCTTTTCTTTTCCTTTGATAAGTTTGGTTAAGGGTTTGTAGATTTTATTTTGTTTTTTGTAGTACCAGGGAACTTGGGACCTTGTGGTTGCCAGGCAGGTGCTTATGCTGCTGAGCTATATCCCTAGCCCCTGTAGGTCATCTATACCTACTCAGACCCTGATGCCCAATTTTTTAAGAAATTTAGAGAACACCTAATACAACTCCTTTCACACTGTTTAATAAAACTGAAAGAGAAGCAGCACTCTTGAGATTCATCAAGTATTACCCTGATACCAAAACCAGAGAAGGACCCAACTAAGAAAGAGAACTACAGGCCAATCTCCCTAGTGGACATAGATGGAAAGAATCTTTGATAAGATACTGGCAAGCAGAATGCATCAATTCATCAGCAAGATTATACACCATGACCAAGTAGCATTCATCCCAGGGATGCAAAGTTGGTTCAGTTTATGTAAATCAATAAATATGAGAGGGGCCAGGGACATTTCTTTCAGCATCAACATAACACCTGCCTGGCAAGTGTGACTGTGAGGATCTGAATTTGATTCCTGAGACCAAAAATATAAATTGTATAATATACCAAGTTAACAGAGCCAAGGATAAATTTTCTTTTAATTACTTCAATAGATAAAATACAAGCTTTTGATAAAGTCCAGCACTCTTGCATGATAAAAACCCTACAGAAAATTGGGATAGATGGTCTTAACCTGATAAAAGCTGTGTATAACAAACCAACAGCCAACATCACAGTAAAAAGTAAGTAAGACAAGCACATCTCCTTCAAATAAGATAGAAGCATATTTAAATACTTTTCCTACTATGCACAAGAAGGTTAAAATAAATAAAGACCAAAGCATCACAGTCTTTTAATTTTTTTTAAGGGAAAAAAGTAAAACAAAATTTCAAAATAAGATAATATGAGAGTAACAATGGTTAATACAGTGCATATTGTTATCTTTAAATTAGTTGCCCAGAGCTGGGCATGGTGGCTCATGCCTGTAATCCCAGCACTAGGGAGGCTGAGGCAGGAGAATCAGTGTGAGTTCGAGACCACTTTGGGCTACAAAAGTGAGCTCAAGGCCAGCCTGAACTGCATAGTGAGACCCTGTCTCAAAAAAGCAAACAAAAAAAATTAGTTGCTCAGATTACAAGCTATATACCTTTAATTGTCCAAACAATATTAACAAACCTTTCTTTTCAATGAACTAAGAGGAATCATGTACTAAGCTCCTGTTGTAGTTTAAATTTTCAGCCTTACTTTCAAAGACTCATGCAGAACAACCTTTAAGGACTTAGATACTATCCTCACTTGTGCTCCCCTATCCTTCACTTACAACTCCCACCATCAGAGTCACCCCAGCTCATGGTGTAATGCTTTGCTAGGGCTCCAGTTATTGTGTCCATACACTAGGCTGGAAGAAGACGGAAAAGCAAACAGGCAAAAGGAACTTTCACACTTTTCTGAATATTAGCTAATGATTCTACTTACATTTCATCTGTTGGCCCCCAACAAATGAGGCTAGGAAATGCAATCTTGTAATGAGCACATTGTCGATAGAATCAAGTTAAAGCTCTATATGAATAAGAGAGATGGGCAGGACAGATAGTGCAACAAAATCAAGCAGAATCTTTTATAGTACTAACATTTAAACACCTTAAGGGGGCCGGCAGGATGGCTCAGTGGTCTAAAGCACCTGCTTAGGAAAGCTTCGGCAGCTGCAGGGGCGGCGGTTCGGTCCCCAAGCACCACATGCTGTGCCAGCCCTGCCCTGAAGTCAGGCTGAGCCAGCCATAAAAACATGAACAAACAAAAGTTCTGAAACAAGAATAAATAAATAAATAAATAAATAAACACCTTAAAATCTCATGTAGCCCAGCATGGTGGCACAGGTCTCTAATTCCAGAACTCTGGGAAGCTGAGGCAGGATGATCATATATATGAGCCTGGCCTGGGAAAATATCTCAAAATATAAAATAAGAAAGTCTGGAGAACCAGAGAGATAGCTCAGTAGAATAAGTGCCTGCCTGATAAACGGAAGGTCCTGAGTTAATTCCTGGTAATGAAAAAAAGTTCTGAAAATACAACTTACTATGAAAGCCCCAGTTTCACACCCTACTAATGTAACAGAAATAAAAACAACTGGATATTCATAGGAAAAGAATCAAGTTGGACTTTTACATTATGTACAAAGATTAACTCAAAATGGATCAATAATTGAGGTTAGGAACTAAAATCATAAATTTAAATAAAACATAGGGATAAATCCTCATGATAATGGAACTGGTAGCTAAATGTCCGAGTTACACCAAAAGCATAAGCAACAAGAGGAAAAACCTAGATAAATCAGAATTCTCCAGAAGTCTTCCTTA
>PVJA010007506.1:0-68144 GCA_004027025.1 Myocastor coypus | reverse complement strand
GGCGGGGCGGGGAAAGGGAAGGCAGGCCAAGGATCCTGACCCAGCCGGCGCGGCGCGCGGGCTCAGCTCCCAGCGGTGGGGTTTGGGCTGGGCTGGGACAGGAAGTTAGTCGCGGGAACACAGAGGCATGGCAGAGGGGCACAGGGGCTTACCCGCGGCGTGTGCGCAGCCTCAGCTCCCAGCGGTGGGGTTTGGGCTGAGCTGGGACAGGAAGTTAGTCGCGGGAACGCAGAGGCATGGCAGAGGGGCACAGGGGCTTACCCACGGCGGGTGCGCAGGCTCAGCTCCCAGTGGTCAAAAATACCACATTTTTTTCAACCATTCTTCAAATGATGGGCATTTTGGTTGTTTCCAAGATTTGGCTATTACAAATTGGGCTTCTATAAACATAGGTGCACAGATATCACTATGGTATGATGTTTTCAGTTTTTCTGGAAAAATTCCCACTAGGGGGATAACTGGATTGAACGGAACTTCCAATTCTAGTTTTGTAAGGATCCTCCACACTGCTTTCCATAATGGTTCCACCAGTCTGCACTCCCACCAGTAGTAGAGAAGAGTTCCTTTTTCCCCAAAGCCTCTCCAGCATTTGTTGCTGGCTGATTTCTTTATGATAGCCATTCTTTCTGGGGTGAGATGGTATCTAAGTGTTATTTTGATTTGCATTTCACGAATGCTTAGCGATGTGGAGCATTTCTTCATGTATTTATAGGATTGCTGAATTTTTTTTCTGAGAAGTGTGTTTTCATGTCAGATGCCTATTTCTGGATTGGGTCTTTGAATTTTGGAGTGGTTTTTAGTTCTTTGTAGATTCTATATAGAAGACCTTTGTGCTAATACTTATTAGTTAAAATCTTTTCAAAATTTGTGCGTCGTCTTTTCACTCTGTTGGTGATTTCCTTTGATATGCAGAAACTTCTTAGTTGGAAGAGGTCCCATTTGTTGATGCTTTCAAGTGTTAAACATGCAAATTGATTTCTGTCCATGAACTTTTTGGCTACTCTGTGTCTTCAAGATTTTCTTCCACTTTCTTTTCCAGGAGATTTAATGTTTCACTTTTAATATTTAGATCTTTAATCCATTTCGACTTTATTTTCATTCATGGTGATAGACTAGAGTCAAGTTTTAGGTTTTGGCATGTAGAGAACCAATTTTTCCAGCACCAATTGTTAAAGAGGCTGTCTTTCTTCCAGTCAACGTGTATGGCCACTTTGTGAAAAATAAGGTGGCTGAGTGTGTTTGTATTTGCTTTTGCATCCTCTAATCTATTCCACTGATCTTCAGGTCTATTCTTTTGCCAATACCATGCTGATTTTATCACTGTAGCTTTGTAGTATAACTTTAGGTCAGGAATTGTAATGCTTCCTGCCCTATGTTTGTTGCCAAGCATTGTCTTTGCAATTCTGGGTCTTTTTTGGTTCCAAATAAATTTTAGGAATGACTTCTCCAGTTCTGTGAGGTATGTCGATGGTAGTTGGATAGAATTGCATTAACTCTGTACAACAATTTTTGGAGTATGGCCATCTTCCCAATGTTGGTTCTTCCTATCCAGGAGCAGGGAATATCTTTCCATTTTCTGAAATGTTCTAAGATCTCTTTTGTCAGAGTACTGTAGTTTCCTTTGAAAAGGTCTTTTACTTCCTTAGTTAGGTTAATTCCTAAGTATTTCATTTTCTTCGGTGCTATCGTAAAAGGTACTGTTTCTCTAATCTCCCTCTCTGTGTGTTTGTTATCTGTGTAGAGGAATGCCACTGACTTTTGTGCTTTGACTTTGTAACCTGCTATGCTACTGAATTTGTGTATTAATTCCGATAGCTTTTTGGTCGAGTTCTTTGGGTCTTCTAAGGAGATTATCATGTTATTTCCAAATAGTGAAAGTTTTACATTTTCTCTACCTATTCTTATTCTTTTATTTCTCTTTCTTGTCTAATGGCTCTAGCTAATGTCTCCAGAACTATATTGAATAGAAGTGGCGATAGGGGACATCCTTGTCTTGTACCAGATTGGAGCGTAAAAGACTTCAATTTTTCCCCATTTAGAATTATGCTAGCTGTTGGATTGTTGTAGATGGCTTTTATCTGGTTGAGGTAGAGGCCCTCTATTCCAATTTTCTGTAGGACATTGAACATGGATGAGTATTGCAGTTTGTTAATGACCTTTTCTGCGTCAATTGAGACGATCATGTGATTTTTGGTCTTGTTTCTATTGATATAGTGTATTGCATTTATAGATTTGTGTATATTGAACCATCTTTGCATCCCTGGAATGAATACTGGTCGTGATGTATAATCTTCTTGATGATTTGTTGTATTCTAATGGCTAGGATTTTGTTGAGAATTTTTACATCTATGTTCATGAGAGAAATTGGTCTGTAATTTTCTTTTTTAGTTACATCTCTTTCTGGTTTTGGTACCCGTGTAAGACTTGTCTCTAGGAATCATTTTGGAAGGATTGCTTCTTTTTCAATTTCATTGAAGAGCTTGAGGAGTATTGGGTTATGTCTTCTTTAATTTCTTGTAGAATTTAGTTGTGAATCCATCAGGTCCCAGATTTTTCTTTGTCGGTAGCCTTTTTATTACATTTTGTATTTCATTGGCTATTATTGGGTTATTCAGAGTTCTAATATCTTGTTGATTCAGTATTGGTAATTTGTACTTTTCTAGGAATCTGTCCATTTCATCTGTGGCTTCATTTCTGTGAGACTAGATTCTCAAAGTAGCTATTTATGATCCTCTGTAACTCTGCTGGGTCTGTAGTAATTTCTCCCTTTTCATTCCTTATTGCTTGAATTTGAGTCCTTTCCTCTTTTTGATGAGGTTAGCTAGAGGCTTATCAATCTTATTTAATCTTTCATAGAACCAGCTTTTGCCTTCATTAATTCTTTGTATTGTTTTCTTTGTCTCAATTGAATTGACTTCTGCTATAATCTTTGTAATTTCCTCCTGCCTGTGGGCTTTGGATTTCATTTGTTCTTCCGCTTCTTGTCAGTTTAAGTGTTGTGTAAGATTGTTTATTTGTTCCCGTTCTATTTTCTTAATGTGTGAGTTCAGAGCTATAAATTTTCCTCTGAGAACTCCTTTTATTGCACCCCATAAGTTCTAGGAGGTTGTGTTTGAATATTCATTAAATTGTAGATACTGTTTAATTTCATCTGTAACCCACCTGTTGTTGAGAACAGTGCTATTTAATTTCCATGCAGTCCTGGAATTCCTATAGTTTCTTTGGTCATTTGTTTCCAATTTGATTGCCCTGTGGTCAGATAACATGCATGGGATAATTGCTGTTTTATTGCATCTATTTAGCATGATCTATGGACTAGTATGTAATCTATTTTAGAAAATGTCCTATGTGCAGGTGAGAATAACGTGCATTTTGAAGTGCTTGGGTGGAACACTCTGTGTTTGTCCACTCAGTCCAGTTGTTCCAAGTTCTGATCCAGTTCTGCCACTTCTTTGCTGATTTTTTGTCTGCTTGACCTATCTTTTTCGGATAAGGGAGTGTTGAGATTTCCTGTTAAGATTGTGGTATTGGATATGAGATTTTTCATGTCCATTAAGGTTTGGTTTATATAGCTTGCTGCTCCCATGTTGAGTGCATGCATATTATGAGTGTTACCTCTTCATTATGAATTTTTCCCCTAACCTGTATGTTGCGGCCTTCTTTATTTCATTTGATAAATCTTGATCTGAAATTTAGATTGTCTGCAAACAGGATTGCTACCCCTGCTATTTTTTTTATTTTATTTTATTTTTTTTTTTGAGGTGCTGAAGCATGTAGTATTGTTTTCCAACCTTTAACTTTAAGCCTACGAATTTCTTTATGAGTTAAGTGTGTTTCTTGTATACAGCATATTGTTGGGCTCTGTTTCCTCATCCACTCTGCAAGTCTACTTCTTTAAATTGGAGAAATGAGTTCATTTATATTGATGGTTATAATTGAAATGTATTGAGTTATGGCTGACATGACTCTTTTTCGCTATTGTTTACCACTCTTTCCTCCTATATTTACTTGGTGGGATCTTTCTGTTCTCATTTGTTGAATTCAGGTTGTTTTGGTCCCTCTCTACAATGTTTGTTAGAATATTGTGTAGCGTTGGCTTTGATGTCATGAAATTCTTTAGTTGCTCCTTGTCATGGAAATATTGCACTTCTCCCTCATACTTGAAGGAGGGTTTTGCCGGGTATAGTAGTCTGGGCTGAAATTTGTTTTCATGGAGGACTTGAAGCCCTCTGCTCCATGCTCTTATTGACTTCATGGTTTGTGAAGAGAAATCTGCTGTTATTCTGATGGGTTTTCCTTTAAATGTGATTTGTTTCTTTTCTTTAGCAGCTTTTTGTATATTATTCTTCAGCTGGATTTCTGCTATCTTGACTATTATATGTCTTTTTGGTCGGATTGATGTTATTTGGAGTTCTGTAGGCTTCAGTTACCTTAATGTCCAGTTGTTTTCTCATATTTGGGAAGCTTTCTGCTATACCTTGTGCCCATATTCTTTTTATATCATTTGTATTAAGTCCTTCTTTCTCATTGATTCCTATTAATCTCACATTGTTCACTTTTGCATTATCTTGCAGATGTTGAATTATGTTTTCTGCATTCTGGTTGTTTTTTAAAAAAATCCTTTCTCACTCTTTCACTGGCTGCAACTGTGTCTTCAAGATCTGAGACTCTATCTTCACTTTCGTTCATATGGCTCTGCCAACTTATGATCGAGATTTTATTTTCTTGTATATCTCTTTAAAACTATTTCATGTGATCTATTTCTTTCCTATATTGCTCCATCATTTTTCTATTTTCCTCAAATATTTTATCGATATCATCCTTAGTAGTTTTGAAGTCTCTCATTATAGTTATCCTTTCTCTAATTCAGAGATCGTTTCTGTTCTGTTCTCCTCTCTGCCTTTTTGTAATTGTTCCCCTACTTGGGATGCTATTAATTTTGACATGTCTTTGTTAACTTTAGATATTATTTCTGTTCTGATATCCTCTATACATTTCTGCAGTCATTTTTCCACTTCATGTATTTCTTTTTTTACTTCAGATGTTATCTGTGATCTCAGTTGCTCTATAAGTTTCTGCACTTGTCTTTCTGCCTCAGATTCTACCAGTTCAGAGGTTTCGTCTGCATGATTCCCATTTTCTTCCATGGTAGTGTCTCTTGTATTTGATTTGGGTGGGCTTGGGTCCTGAGATTGCATCCTACTCCTTGTTGTTATTATTTTGTATGGAAGCGACCTCTGCACTTTGGTGGCGTTATGCTGTAAGTGTCTATGGGCCTTTGATCTGGAGCCTCCAAGTTGGTTCCCCTATATAAGTTCCCGGCTTCGTGTCAGAGCACGAGCTCCTGGCTGCTGTGAAGCCCCGTGGGTGTGGTCCGTAGGTGGAGGTAGAGATTTGGAATTGAGGAGTCCTGGTATGCTTGTGGACCAGATGAGTTGCCAGACGAGATGTATGATGGGTTTGGTAGTGGAGGTTGGGCAGGAGGGGTTAAAAAAAAAGAGAAAGGGGAAGGTGAATCCAGGCCAAGGGTCCCAACCCAGCCAGGGACTGGCACAAAAAGTGAGGCTCAGGAATGCAAATGAGGAGTAGAGGGGCCAAGGGACCTTACCTGGCAGGCTCGAGGGTCTGGCGGGATGGGGACTGGGGACCTGGACAGGAAGTGAGGTGCAGGAACACAAAAGGGGATCAGAAGGGGGATGGCAACTTTGGTCTTTTTACAGTGATCATGGCTGCCCGTTTTCGTTGAGTGGTGCTGTGAATAGAAAATGACCTGCAAAGCGTCTTTAATGTGAAGCAGAGAATGACACAAAACAAGGTTTAATTTTAAAAGGCAATTTAGCAGCTTCTGTCATTTTAGTACAAGCTTTTCTGTTTTTAAAAGAAACATGAGGGTTGCAAAGATAGCTCATCAATGTGAGTGCTTGCCTATGCAAGCACAAGGACCTGGATTTGATCCCTGATACCATATTCCAATCTGGCCCTGCCCTGGTTGCACCAAGCCAGCAACCAAGACCAAGTAGGTTGGCACATGTCTATAATCCCAGTGCTGGGGATGAGGAAACCAGAAGGATCACTATGAGTTTGAACTGTAGTGAGAAGCTGTACCAAATGCAAAAAAAAAAAAAAAAGAGTGACATGGAGATATTTCTTACTTGCTTTGAACAAGATTTACTTACCTCCTTTTCCTATAAGTGCCTCAGTGCCCGAAGTCTTGAATCTTTAGGCAACTTGTCTTCTCCAATAGTAGCTGTAGTTCCAGATAACCTTGGTGTAAAATTCTAGTTCTGCCTCTCAGTAACCATTAAGTTGGGAATGTGGGCAAACTGACCTGAGAGCTATGTTTCCTTTTCATTTGTAAGAGTGCAAAATAATCACTTTCTGCTTATCGGGCTTGTTAGGGAAATCTGATAAGCTTATACTTGCAAATCACTGACAGTGGTGCTGGAAAATGTTTGCTATGCAGATAATTAAATTTTAAAGAAGTTTGCACTCACACACTTAAACATTGTTTTTTCTTAATCTATTTAGTACAGGTCTATAGGGTCTCATTACATAGATCAGACTCATAGTGATCCTTCCTGTTTTTCAGCCTTCCGAGTGCTGGTATTACAAGTGTGTGCCACCACGCCCAGTCCTATTCACCATTTCAGGGATCCCTGGGAGCACCCTAAAGCAGACCTTTTAATCCACTGAGCTATCTGGCCTGCCCTTTGTTTTTTAAGTAGTCATAAAATTTGACTTTACAAAAACCACACCCTGAAACTGGACTCTTGCTTGACTGCCTGGCTCTCCATCCCCAAACAAGTGCCAAATTGGCATGTCAACAAAGGTGCCTGGGCCTTGGGTAGAAAATGCTTTCTGTGTCTTGCTGGAGCCAACAGTCTACAGGCTTTTAAGATAGAGTGTATCTCTTCTCAACTCAAGTTCAGGGATTTCAGGTTGGTAGCTAGAAATCTGTCATAATTAGTTTTCACACTCTGGGAATGAACAAATACAAATAAGTCACTGCTGGGCATGGTGGCTCATGCCTGTAATCCTAGCACTCGGGAGGCTGAGGCAGGAGGATTGGTGCGAGTTTGAGACCAGCCTGGGCTACAAAAGTGAGCTCAAGGACAGCCTGAACTGCAGAGCAAGACCCTGTCTCAAAAAGACAAAAAAAAAAAAAAAAAAAAAAAGAAAGAAAGAAAACCAAATAAGTCACTGACTCTGCTCTCTTGTCCCTAGTTGGCTGTGAGCATTTGCAACACAGCACACCACTAGACTTTAATTCCTCTTTGACACTGGAGTACAACACTGACCATAGGGTTGGGGTTCTTGCTCAGCACTTGCCTAAGGTGAGGGGGAGTGCCACATTTTATTTATGGGGTTTATGGGAATAGTTAACAGGGAAAAGGGCCGGTCCGAAAGTCTGGCTTCAAGGTCTAGGCCCCACCCTGAGCCATTTCCTGAGCCACTATGATACTGGGCAGTAAGACTTAGAAACCAGGTAACCGACCAACTGCTGAAGAAATTCATGCCCTACATATTTACTCAACCTCAGAAGGTATCAATAGAAACAACTTAAACATTCAGCCATTTCAAAGCAATTCAAAATAGCTTTGTGTGGGTTGAAATTATTTTTCAAGCCAACCTCTAGCACTTGGGGACAGATGTAGAGGTCTATATATGATGAGAGTCTGCTGAAGCGAAGGAGTAAAGAAGTGAAGGGTGGATTTTCTTAATGACTGGATTTTCTTGTTTACTGGAAATTTTTTTTTAAATTTTTTATTTATTTATTTTTCTTGTTTCAGAACTTTTTTGTTTGTTTGTTTATTTTTATGGCTGGCTCAGCCTGCCCTGAGGGCAGGGCTGGCGCAGCATGTGGTGCCGGGGATCGAACCGCATTCCCTGAAGCCACCCAAGCTTTCCCAAGCAGGAGCTTTATACCACTGAGCCATCCTGCGGGCCCCCATGGAAATTTTAATACTTAGAAAATATACAAATACATTTTAATAGCATTTTTAAAAGCCCCAGTACAATAGCAATTAGGGTGTTTCCAGTTGTGACTTAGAGCTTCTTCTTTCTTTCCCATTCATAATTTTTATTTTTATGATATCTATTTTTATTTTCCTTATAACTATGTGATTCACTTATTTCTGCAGTGATTGGATGAAAATATTGCATTTATTTTTTGTTCATTTGGTGCATAGAGAAAATTTACTGGTGAACTTGTGTGGGGGGGGGGTGGCACAGTGGAAGCTTTCTGGAGTATAAGGCCTGCCAATTATCCTGGGATCACGACTGGGGACATACTTCACCCAGTAACCATCAGGGATGAGGCACTTTTCAGCTACCATGTCTTCACCTTGTCTGCACTAAACTTGATGAAGCCTCACTTTATGGGGATGTGTATCTTCTGCTGTCCAGGGACCTTCAACTTGGCCCTGTGTAGAACCTCGGTCACATGTTCTCTGTTCTGTAGCTTGGTGTGGATGGACATGATCCAATGTGAAGTGTCTAATGTGAACCCTTGCCACTGTGCCCTGGTGCTTCCCAAAGGCACCCCATATGTCCACTTGGAGCCTGGGTTGGGGATAGCAGGAGGTCAGATACACAAATGTCCTCCAGGAATTTCTGCAAAGTCCCAAGCAGCAGGCTACGTGCATTACTGGGGAGGTTGCTGTGTGCAGCTACTCTACACTGGACACTCATCAGCAGGGAACCCAGTCAGCAAAACTGCACTTATTTTCAAAGGTAAATTTTTTAAGGTTTATTTCCAATTTTTTTGGAAGCTTGTTATTATATAGGGCATCTCACAGAACATTTATATGCTTTAGTTTTTACGCTGATCACTGGCAGGGCCAGATTGCTTCTTTATTTCCACTTCATGAACAATATTTATAGATATTGAACTAACTTGTTAACAATTAGTTACCAAATATGTCTGGAGGCTATCTACCCCTCACACATATATAATCAACTCTTCCTTCCCCTCCCCTCCTCTCCCTCTCTCCTTTTCCCTTTATTTCCTTTCATCTCTCCTTCCCTTCACTTCCCTTCCCTTCACTTCCCCTCCCCTCCCCTTCCCTCCCCTCCCCTCCCCTTCCCTTCCCTTTCTTCACTTCTGCCTCCATCCCTTCCTTCCTTCCTTCCTTTTTCCTTTCTTGTGGTATTATGGTCATAACCCAGGACTCTGGTCCATTTAAAATATTACATTTTGAGGCAGGGTCTTGCTAAGTTGGTAAATTGTTCAAGTTAAACACAAACTAATGATCCTCCTACTTCAGCCTCCTTGAGCACTGAAATTACAAGTGTGCACCACAACATCAGGCTGAGAATCCCATCTCTTCATCCTTTACTCTGCAGCTTTCTTCATCATTTTAAATCTTTATTTTCTCACCTTTGCCCCTTTAAAAGAAACACAGAAAAGATAAAAATAAAATTATCTGTATAGTATGCATCAACAGAAAACATCTGTGTTGGACTTTAATTCCTAGTTGAATTATTTAAACAATATGGACTTTTTGATTCTTTTAAACTGTTCTTACTAATTTTGTTGTTTTAAAAACCTGACCAAACAGTTTATAGCAAGATATTTTCTATATCCCAGAAAGAAATGTTTATTTGTAACATTAGGAAGATGATCCTTCCTTTGCACTGGTCCAACTCCTTTACAAAACTATGGACTACAGAGACATTGTCCTCCTGAAAAATAGGCAAGCTGACTCAGCCTCTGTTCCTCATGGAACAGACATACAGAGCAGCTTCATTTTCCTCTGTGAAGGAAAAGATCTGTGAAATATGTTATGCTTCAGACTTTAGTGTACTGATCAGATGAGCCGGCTTTAAGCAGGGAGCATATTCACAGAGAGACTCCGTGCGTTGGAAGCCCCGTCTACACCTGCTGGCATTTGAGTTTTGATCCCATCCTGGGTGGTACTTGAGGTCTTCAGGTTTGACTTTGGGGCCCAGAAGTTTGTCTTAACACTGTAAATGCTTAAGACATACTTTTTGAATGAAAGCATACAAGTAAGAGCAGCAGAGAAGCACAGCTTCTTAAGTAGAAGTGTGCTTGTTTGCTTTTCAAATTAGAGCGATTATTGTACATCATCAAAGCTTATCAGTACATATCCATACATTTAATCATGTTTTGGTTATTGTACTGGCCTCAAGTCACAGAGCCTAAGATTAACATTAATTAACATATTATCTTTTCTAAATGTTTTACCAATCCCTTAATTATGAATAATTTTAAATGATTCCCTGATTTTGAGAAAGCCTGAGACATAGAAGGTTCAGATTAGGGGCCCGGCAGGATGGCTCAGTGGTCTAAAGCACCTGCTTAAGAAAGCTTAGGAGGCTGCAGGGACCACAGTTTGATCCCTAGCACCACATGCTGCGCCAGCCCTGCCCTCAGGGCAGGATGAGCCAGCCATTAAAAAATAAATAAACAAACAAAAAGTTCTGAAACAAACAAACAAAAAATCTTAAAAAATAAAAGAAGGTTCAGATTAATCAACAGAGCACGAGTTCAAATAAAGCTAGAAATAAAGAACACTAGGATGAGCCTTGCTGTCTTTGGCTATGACAGAGAGTCTACATCCCTTTATACTGTCTGTGTCAAGGCTGGGCCTTGGCTGACTGATCCCCACTTTCACTATCTATTATAGTAATTTGCTTATATAAATATAAATAAATAAATATGTGTATATATATATATATATATATATATTTAGCTATCTGTTAGTTTGATCTAATCATTTTACTTTACATATATATATACACAGTATCATTTATATATATATATACACACAGTATCATTTATATATATATATATATATATATATATATACACACAGTATCATTCTGTACAGCAGAAATATGTATAGTACAATTATAATGTGTTAATATCCAACCCAAACCCAAAATAAAATAAAGCAAAAAAAATTATTAGGGTTTTACTTCATTTAATCTTCATAATATTATGTATTATCAGAAGGTCAACTTCATTGTATTTAGCAGTCAGAGGTTTTCACCATTATATTAATTCCACTATAAAATTTTCACTTTTAATGAACATATAATAATTATATGTAGTCATGGGCTATACTGGGATATTTTAATACATGTACATTATGTAAAGATCTCCTTGGGGTAATCCCCTGTCACGTTAATCTTCCTTTATGATGGAACCTCTATTAGGATTTCCTTGATGTCTTGCACTGGTGTGCAGTATTTTGACTGAAATAAGTAGTGATTAAATTCAACTGGGAAAAATATTTTTTTTAAAGTGTGGTTAAATGGAAAAAAGCCTGAGATACTATTGGCTATTAGTGAGAATACAAAAGTTTTTATATAAACTCCAAAAAAGGCTATGATATATAAATTCTAAAACTATTGCTGGAGATATAACAGAATATTCTTATGTGGAGTTTTTATAGTCAAAATTTTTCTTCAATTTTTAAAATTTTTAGATATTTTGAATAGCATTCCATCTAAATAGCCCAGAGTAAGCTCACTGAATTTTTTAGTAAACATTTTAAGTGTTAAAATATAGTGTGGGGTTACTTGACTAATTAAATTTTAGAGGGCTTTTAAGTCATATGTTCAGATTACTAGTATTTATGGAATTTAAAAATATTTCTAAAGCTGATTCCAGAATTACATGGGTTTTTAAAAAATTATGTTGCTGTTCAGACATTTTGAATTAAAAATAACTCGATTTGCTCAGCTTACATCACTTGATGAGCCTGTAATGTTTCTAGTTCAAAGACTGAAAATATTTAATTATAATTTCTGTGCTTCGTTGGATTCCCACTCTAGGTGAAGGAAAGACTTTTGTATCAACAGAGGGAATATAACATCAAAGGGGAAGGTGTTTTGGTGGAGCATGGCCAGGGAATACTGTGAAATCTAGCAGGAAAATTTGTATGTTTGCAAAGTAAATGACATGGTGCATACACCCTAGAGATTTGGAGGCAGCACTTGCCAACCCAAAAGCTTCCTTTAGACTTTTGAATTGGTAGCCACATAGATAGCATAAGGTTTTTAGTAGATTGAGCATAGGTGTGTTTAAAGACATTGGTATTTTGTAAATGAACAGCTGTAATTTTGAGACCTAAACCTGTAATTCTATATCAGTTTTTCTTTTCTTATAATATGGAAAGAGACATTTCTACTTTGGCTTTACTTTTTCATGGCTTTCTGCACCTACACATCTAAAACACTAAAATTTGACTTTCTTTTGTATCTTTTCAGGTACATAGCTTATACTTTTTCATTAATTTTTTAGAGTCAGACTATTTATACTTCTCTTTGCATGACCATCTAGAGGAGCTTACTTGAAGACATCGGATATTATCATAAAACAAGGGATATTTTAATGATAGAATAAATTATTGTGATTTCTACACCATCATGGTTACTTTCTGTCTGTTCACCTACCTAAGTGAGTGCTTGGTGTTGCTCGTCTATAATTCTTGGCACCCATGTAAAGAATGGCTGTAGTAAATTTTAAAAGAAAAACTTTAGAGTTCATGTCTCTATTTTATGCCTGGGAAAGTTTTTCCAAAGATTTAATAAATGATTATTTTAGTTCCTGAATAAATTTAGCTATGCTGCTCAAGATTAACAGAAAAGGGCCTGGCAGGATGGCTCAGTGGTCCAAAGCGCCTGCGTGGGAAAGCTTGGGCGGCTTCAGGGACCGCGGTTTGATCCTCGGCACCACATGCTGCGCCAGCCCTGCCCTCGGGGCGGGCTGAGTGGGCCATAAAAATGAGTGAATAAACAACGGTTCTGAAACAAGAAAAAAAAAATCTTTAAAAAAGAAAAAAAGATTAACAGAAAAAATGTCCTCCTAGAAGTTCTTTGTGGTAAGGGTAACATTTCTGGTACTGGCATTTTGAATGTGTTCCTGGTTTGCTGCACATACAAATGGTCAGACTGGCTTCTTGTTGACTGTGCTTAATTTAATGTAAATGTAGCTTGATCTTCCACGATAATTATGGTTGAAACATCAGATTAAATGCAGTTAGAACTTATGTCTATCTAACTGTACTACAGAATAGCTTAACACTCTGGTTTTCAGTGCATAGCTAATCTGTGATCATATTCTACAGAAGAAATATTAATTTTGGATTCCATTTGAGTTTGCACTGAGTGCTTAAGTCATCAATTAATTATTTAAATACCCGATTTAAATTTTCCTTCCAATAGGAGGTTATGCAAATATATATTAAATAATTTTTTAAAAAATTTCTATGCCTAGATTGTCTGAGGCTGGCATGCATAGGGACAGAAGCCGCATCTTGCAGTGCATTACCAGTACCTACTTGGGTGCTACAGCCAGTTTCAGTCTGGAAATTGTCTGCTCTTTTTTTGTTTATCTTCTCTAAAACTGAGTGTTTATTCAGTTATATGTTCTTACAACATTCCAAGAAATTTTAAAGTAGCTGTAAAAGAATGGCTTGTTTTGTGGTATTGGGTATTCAGCTCCAGGACTTACACATGTTGGGCAAGTGCTCTACAGTAATATAACATCTCCAGCTGGGTGCACATTTAAAGAGATGAAAACCGAGGGATTTAAGCAGGTAGAATTATTATACTTAGGCACTAGTTGGCTCTTCTTTATTTTTACTTTTTGTTTTAGTTGGCTCTTATACCTGTGCAGTTGAGGAAATTATTATTGTACATTGGTCACCATTGAGTTTTAAGATCTTTTTTTTTTTCTTTTGTCTTTTTGAGACAAAAAGGGTCTCACTATGCAGCTCAGGCTGGCCTTGAGCTCATTTTTGTAGCCCAGGCTGGTCTTGAACTAGCACTGATCCTCCTGCCTCAGCCTCCCAAGTGCTGGAATTACAGGCATGCACCACCACGGCCGGCTTTAAGATCTTTTTTTAATTGCTTATAGGAAAACACAACTTTAGAGTTTCAGATTTTCTTAGGGCCAGCCAATTAGCTCAGCAGACTTAAGTGTCTGCTTAGGCAGAGCTCAGCAGCTGGGGTTTGATCCCTCAAGTGCCCTACAGGCCCCACCCCTAGGGTGCACTAAGATGGTGGTCAACACTGGGTATGGCGGTGTGTTCCTGTAATTCCAGTGCTTGGTAGGCTGAAAACAGGAGGATCACTAATCACTGAGTTGGATCTATGTAGTGAGATCCTGAAGACCTTGTAGATCCAGTACAAATACAAAAAAAAAAAAAAAAAGAATATTCCAGAGTTTTGAATATAGCATTTGATAAACTCTAATTTTTGTTTTTGAATTTATACATAATCCCACAAAACCCAGATAATTCACTTTAAATATGTTTGACTCTTTAACTTTACAGTGCTTTTATTCCTATCCTGAGAAAAAGCTTAAAACGCTGTTATTTATTAAACTGGACGTTTTTCCGCCTTGATTATGTCAGTCCAACTATTATTTCCTAATTTGTACTTCATTTATCCTCACCATGGATAAGGTGAGAATGTGTAGATCAAAAGGCACACAATTCAGTGGGAGAATTAGAAGGTGGCATCACTGTGATATTGAAACCAACATTCTAAGTTTCAAGAGCTTTGCAATTTTAATGCCTAAAACAGTGCTTCATGCATTGTAAGACTAAAGAAAAGATTTGTGTAATGAACTGTAGCAGTAGTAGGCAGACTCTAATCTCAATGACCTATAAGAAAAAATTATACCCTCCCAAATAAATTGCAATTCATGTTAGCAAGGTAACATCTATCTTGAATTAAAGTTCCTGCCAGTCTATGGACAAAAGTGTGGAAAGACGTGGTTTAAGGAGCCATATCGCTTTTAATCTGCCCCTGAATTAGCTGCAGGGACATTTCTGCATTGAGATTCTGGGCCAGTGTTAAGCACAGGACCCTGACTCAACTGCAAGCGGTGCGGGGTTTCAGTGGAACAGAGGGATGTGAGTGAAACATGGTCTCTACCACAGAAGGCAACACAAGAAAAATCTTTGCTTGCACAACCATTCCAAACCTTGTTATATGTTTATGTTTATATTAGTACCACAATGTCTTAGACAGGCTCTGTGACTTTAGACTTAGGACAAGTTTTATAAAAATGTAAAGCTGCTATTAGCTAGTAACTTCAAATGTCACATAAATTCTCAAGAGCAGTTACAATGATTATAGCCATAATATATTTGAGAGTCAGCTGCACATTTTCCATAGGTCACCTCATGCAATGGGTCACTAATGAAAATTAGGTTTTAACATTGTTTTTTATACACAGGACTCTAAGACTATGGTTATAAAAACTTGCCCTGGGCCTCTCATCAGGGTTTTATGCCAAACAGAGAGATAAAAATGCTGAGCTTTCACCTTTCACTGAAGTTCCATGTCTGGAATTACTCAATCCTAGAATGAGAATAGCAATCCTTATATGAACTGAGTTTTTAGACCACTGGCACGGTGCCTGGGATCTTTGTACCCTAGAACAATTCAAATAGTACTAATTGTCTTCTTTAGTACATAAAGAACAGCCAGACAGCATTCAAACCTACCTTACGATTGAATAGTATTAAATTCTTTTTCAAGTAATTGAAAATAATGATTAAATGTTAGTCAAGTCTTCAGGTTTTGCTGCATTATTGATTTGTTATAAGCCATTGATTCCACACAGAAGCCATGTCTGAGCCAACTGGGGACACAGTCCTCCAGAGAGAGTCACACATCAAGAATATGAATAGGAAAATGTATTCCGGACAGAAGAAAGTCCATTCCTAAATGTCACAAGGTATTACTGTCCCTAATTTCTCCCTTTAAGACTCAGACATAACATGGATGGAATGCACGCCTTTCTGTCCCAACAAACAGAATGGTGGGCATGATTTCTGCTAACTTTATGTGATCATCTTGCAGTGATATCACAAAGTAACCTATTAATCGTAAATTTTGAGATAAATAGAATATGGTTTGAATCAAAAGTAGAATCATACTTGTTATGGTTTATGTCTAGTTGTCCCCCCAAAGCCTCATGGAGTCACTGGGCGGGGACTTCTAGAGTTTGAGACTTGATCCATGATCCCTGGGATTATAGGTTTTAGTACTGATGAGATTATGGGTGGAAGTCATTCTGGGATGATGGGTGTAGCCTAGGGCGGGAGCTAAGGTGGAGAGCCTGAATGTAATATAAAGAGAGACAGAGAGACAGACTTGAGCTGTTGCTGTTGCTCTGCTGCCGTGTTTGGTTGACTACCTCTGCCGCCATTTTGTTGCTGTTCCGCCGCCATGAACTGGATGCTCTCTGCTCTGTTCCACTCAGCCTTGGGCCAGCCGAATATGGACTGAAACCTCCACAAACTGTGAGCTAAATAAACCCTTCTTTCCTTCATTTTGAGTGTTGGGTATTTGTCCCAGCAATGAGCAAAAAGTAACTAATACAATACTTATGATGCATAATTTTTATGTGCAAGTGGAATATCAAAACAGTATTTGACATATTAGTTAATTCTCTTGAGGTGTATCTGGCAGCTCATCCATCCTGACTTAACAGCCAGAGAATCAGTTTCTTATTCATAGAACTTTGTATAGTGCATACTGCGCAGTAGGTGTTCACTAAATATTTAATAAAGAATGGAATCAGACCTCTTCTATTGCCTGGCAGCTGTCTGTCACCAAACCATGGTTATTTACTCTGACATAGAATCAGTTAACGTGCAATTAAATTCAAACTCCATGCTGAGAAAACTGATAAGAGAAAATTTGTCAAGAAGGGTGGGTTATTAATTTCTCTTAATTTTATAATACCTATTTCTGTAGTTCACCTCATTAGTAGAAAACCACTTCAGTGTTCCAAATTATTCTAGCTGAGTCAATAAAAAATAGAACACTTGATTTAGCATTAGATACATTTTAATTCATATTAACTAGTACCACTAATTAATAGTTCTAATAGTTGCATTTTGAACCAATTAATTAACAGCTATGCATGCCAGTTTCTTCATTCATTTTGATCACCAACGTTAAGGGGTTTGTCAGAACATAGTATGCAATACAGTGGGCACAGTCGGCAGTTAGTTATACAATAGGCAATAATATTGACTTACCTATACTTTTCTCCATACTCTTACTGAACGTTGATATCATATCAAGCCATATGAAACATATTTGTTTTATCTTTAAAACTATTGTTTGTCTGTATTGGCTGTTACTTGATTCTAGACTTACTGTATAAAGAATTATGGGATTTATCCTTTCTACAGCTAAGGGATAGAGGAATTTTGTGTGCCCTATGAATTGCTGTGATTTAATTTATGAGTTTAATGAATCAAAACTTGCCACTTGCTCTGGTTCTGTTGTGGTTGTCACATTTCTCTTTGTCCTTCCAGAAGCACAACATTACATTTTGTGCTTAAGGCAGTAGATATTCATAGCTTAAGCCTTCTGGTAAAACTATCATTTCCCAGCCTGTTTTAGTTGACATTCATTTTTCAAACTGAATTCAATGGTTTTTCATTCTTGTGCCTTTGATGGTGAGTTCACAAATCTGTTATGAAACGATGCAAGGGTATAAATAACAGATAAATGAAGGAATAAAATAGCTTGCTCAAGGTTTCATGGCTGCTCAATGCAGAACTGACCCAAGCTCAATGGTATTTTCAGGTAAACTGTTCAAAAGAAAGTAAGGAATCCTAACTGCTAAAAACTGCTAATCCTGACAGCCCAGTTGTCTCTGAAAGAAACAAGGAGACTGTGGTTCTGAAATATTGTTTTTGATTTGTGAGAGAATACAGTGGGCTTTTGGAGACCTGCAGGATAAGATCAGTAATAGGAAGCATTTTTGTTTGCCAAATTTCATAGGCATCGCTAGCAGCAGAGCTGATGACAGTGACTTATTGTTTAGTGTTTTTTCCTTACACGGCTGCACAAAATAGATAACCTTCCTATTTCCACTCTGTTTTAGTTACTTTTCACTCGGTGCTGGGACAAATAACTGACACTCAAAATGAAGAAACGAAAGGTTTATTTAGCTCACAGATCATAGAGGTTTCAGTCCATATTCGGCTGGCCCAAGGCTGAGTGGAGCAGGGCAGAGAGCATCCAGTTCATGGCGGTGGAACAGCAACAAAATGGTGGCAGAGGCAGCCAATCAATCAGGGCAGCAGAGCAGCAGCAACAGCCGGAGTCTGTCTCTCTGCCTGTCTTTATATTACATCCAGGCTCTCCACCTTAGCCTCTGCCTTAGGCTACACCCATAATCCCAGAAGTACTTCGACGTATAATCCCATCAGTACTAAAACCCATAATCCCAGGGATCACGGATCAAGTCTCAAACTCTAGAAGTCCCTGCCCAATGACTACATGAGGCTTTTTGGGGACAACTATACATAAACCATAACACACTCTATCTACCTAGATGTCAATAGCAATGAAGTTTTCTTTCAACCTAACTTTAAACTTTTTCCAAAGATGGAGGAGAGGGAGGAAATAAATTTGCTTTGAAGTTTCTGTGAAGAATAATAAAAATAATTGTTGAGGCATTCAAATGTAAGTTTATAAACTGGGCGTGGTGGAGCACGCCTATAATCTCAGCACTTGGTAGGCTGAGGCAGGAAGAACGGTGCAAGTTCGAGACCAACTTGGGCTACAAAAGTGAGTTCAAGGCCAGCCTGAACTCCATGGCGAGACCCTGTTTGCAAAAGACCAAAAAAAAAAAAAAAAAGTTGCTATCAAATATGAGCTTATAGGAATATTTTTTAAAAGATAAGGAGAATATGCTGTTATCAATTGTAGTTATTGGGGCCCGGCAGGATGGCTCAATGGTCTAAAGTGCCTGCTTAGGAAAGCCTAGGTGGCTGCAGGGACCACGGTTCGATCTCCGGCACCACATGCTGCACCAGCCCTGCCCTCAGGGTAGGCTGAGCCTGCCATAAAAATAAATAAATAAACAAAAGTTCTGAAACAAGAAAAAAATAAATAAATCGTAGTTATTTTAAACCACATTTACCTCTCAACATTATTACAATGATGTTTTAACATTTTGAAAGCTATATGTAATTTATGAATACTCATGATTTTTATACATTCTTCTGAAATGTTTTTTGCAAATTTAACATAAATAGCTAGTGGGGTATTTATTTGCACGGGCTAATGGAGACTGTTGGTCACAGTGTGTGACCCTCAGGCAGAGAGAAAGCATGTGCCTGCCCTCCCTCTTCATCTGCACATGGTGAGGAGGTGCTGATGCCAGCGGCCACCAGTGTTTGACATTACCTTGTGGATTTGTATTACCCCTACTTGTTGCCTCCCTGTTAACCCTCTTTGCGTGGTGATGTCTCATATTTACTCTTTTCTGAAACCACAGTCTGCTTCAAAGAACTAAAACTGAAATTTCATTTGATTTAGCTATGCTCCTTCTACATATTTGCCAGAAAAAGTTAAAGACATCAATCATATTGCAGTGGTGCATGCATATCCATGATCATAATAGTACAATTCATAATAGCTAAATCCTGGAGACAGCTTGGATGTCCATCAGTGGATGAAAGGCAAAAAAGCGTGGCATTTATACATAATGGAGCACTACTCCACCATAAAGAAAGATAAACTTGAGTCTTGCGTAGGAAAATGGATGCACCTTGAGAACATAAAGTAAAATAAATCAGACACAAAAGCTTAAATGCATATAAAATGAAGAGCAAAGTGAAAATAGACAATAGGAAAGGGGAGATGGATCTTTCATGAAAAAAAGAGGACCAAGAGATGAAGATGGAGGAAGGGAAGCAGAAATTAAAAGAAGGAAGGTGGGCGATGTGCTATAACTCCGCAGATGAATACAATCATTATGTATTATGACCGTGTGCTAATAAAAATGTACATTAGACATTCCAAGTACGATTTAGAAAAAAAAGGTAGTATTTGTTAGAAATTTGTTACAAATTATGGACCATTCCTCTAGTCCCAATGAATCACAAACTTTACAGTGGGCCTCAAAATAGTCCCACCCCTGGTAGTTCTGACCCATGTTAAAACTTCAGAATCTCATCTTACCACGTGAGCCAAGGAAATACTAAAACATAAGCAGAGAGAAGTTATTTCCAGCACTGACAATATTTTTCACTGTATCAATGACATATGTTCGTGGACACATTTTATAGAGAAAAGTTTTTATTTCAGCTTTATAGTGATGACAAGGGAAACTGCATGGAAGCCAAAGAATAATACATACTCTATTGAATATGTTCTGAACTTTTCAGATTTTGATTTTGATTTGGGAGGTTGGGGCACAGATGGGATTGGGGGAAGCTCTTCAACACAGTGTACTTGCCATGGAATTTGTAGTTGTGACATCCATCCAAGAAAATTGCCAACTCTATTATTTCTATGTCTTACTTCTTAAATAATTGAAGTAGACTTCACCATGTGATGCATTCAAGAATGTATTGTCTAACTTCTACACTTTATCAACATTTAATTCCAAGCTATATATAAAGAAAATAATTTAAAGGAAAAGTGTGTGTGTGTGTGTGTGTGTGTGTGTGTGTGTGTGTGTATGTGTGTAAAACAGAGAGAGAGAGAGAGAGAGACAAAGAGAGATTTCCAAACCCAATAATGATGATTGCAATTTTATTATGTGAAATTATACTTTTTCTGTATTTTAGGGAAGGTTCTACAGGGTGTTCAGGATCTCACTACTACATTAGACTTGTAGTGTTCCACCTGTCTACAGTCTCCCACAAGCTGTGATTACAGGTGTGCAGCACCATACCCTCCCAGTCTCAATTGCTGTTTCAGGGCTCCCCAGAGTTGTAGCCAGCATGGCAGGCCTGGGAATTGAACCCCCAACCCCTGCACCTGCTTTTAAGAGCTTTAATCTGCTGAGCTATTTTTTTTAAACTTTATTTATTTATGTTAGAGCTGGCTCAGCCTGCCCTGGGAGTGGGGCTGGCACAGTATGTGGTGCTGGGGATTGAACCGCGGTCCCTGGGGTTGCCTAGGCTTGCCTAAGCAGGCGCTTTAGACCGCTGAGCTATCTCACCAGCCCGTGCTGAGCTATTTGGCCGGACCGAGAAATTATACATTTTGTAATGGACATAAGTGAACCCTAAGTAATTTCATTTTAGAAAATGTGCCAGATAATCAGGTATTTAATTTAAATAGCTCTTATTTTATCTTTATGATAAAATACTTACTATTAAATACTATTCAAGTTTGTAGATAAGCTATGCTTTTGTTTTTTTCCAGCACTGAGGTAAAATCTGGGGCCTTATCTTCTGGCCAGGTGTGCTACTGCGGTGCTATGCTCCTTGCCCTGTGATGGTTTTAATCACTGTAGCAACTCTCACCAAATCCACATGTAGCATTTCTGTTATATGAAAAATCTTTCAGGTACACACTGTAAAAATTACTGGACACTTAGTGTCAGAGTTGCTGAGAAGAAATTACTTACTTTATTATAGCTAGTGGCCAAGTGCAAACCTGACTTAGTAGAGACTCTGTCATCTTGAATTAGGGTGAGTTGACAGAGTGGGACCTAAGGTGCTTCCACTAGTATTCTCCAGCAAAGCTGTGCCATTTGTTTCTGTCCCCAGTCCTTCTCCCACTCCCATGTGTGGCTCTCAATATGAAGCAGTACTGAGAGGGCTTATTTATTTATTTATTTATTTATTTATATTTTTAGGGAAGGGTCTACAGGGTATTCAGGGTCTCACTGTGAGATTGGCCTTGTAGTGATTTGCCTGTTTACAGCCTCCTAAGAGCTGGGATTACAGGCGTGCACCACCATGCCCAGTCTCAATTGCCATCTTAGTGCACCTCTGGGGTGGGGCCGGCACAGCAGGCCCAAGGACTGAACCCCTAGCCCCTGCATCTGTTTGCAGGTACTTTAATCTGTTGAGCTATTTGGCTGGCCCTGAGAGAGCTTATTATTGCACAGATTGTTGGGTTCCATCCCCAGAAATCCCAACTCAGTAGGAGAGGGAACTGAGCAAGTGTTTCTATTCCTCACAAGTGCCAGTGATGCCACGGTTGACACTTCAGGGAACATCCTTGGAGAACGATTGTTCTAACATAGTCCACCTCACTGGCAGACATTTAGATCTTCAACTTAGCTGGCTTTCTGTGGTTCTCAACCTTTCTAATACTGTGACCCCTCAATACAATTCCTCATGTCACGGTGACCCCAAAACAAAAAATAATTTTGGTGGCTACTTCAAAACTGTAATATTGCTACAATTATGATTTGGAGTGGCTTTAGGAGACCCCTGTATTTTGGTCGTTCGACCCCACCGGGGTTGTGAACCACAGGTTGAGAACCACTGCAAGATTATCAGGACTTCTGCTTTTACACATTTGAATCCAAATCTTCTGTGTGTTGTGTGCACCCAGGATTTATTAAGCTCCCTGGGCATCCAGATGCACACTCACCTCTAAGAACCACAGATGAGGGAGGGCCAGGGATAGTGCTGGCTTGAGTGAATTTCAGTCAAATCTCCCCTTCAAATATTACAAGTTTTATACTGGTGACTTGGCATATCTTAGTTGAAGAAATTAATGATATATGAATGCAAGTAGTTAGTTGCTACTTTTTATTTGTCTGTTTTGCCTTCTATTACACAACAGAATATATCATCTGTGTCCTCATTATTTAATTCTTCAGGCTGGGACCTTGTCTTCTCTTTTATATCTCCAGTGTCAAACCAATTATCTGATGTGTATATCATCAGAGTTAGAGTTAAGCAATTTTAGTGCCAGAGTATCTTTACTGTCAGAGTAGTGTTAGGGTATGCCTGAAAAAGAAATGGCAGGCACCATTAAATTGTCTCGTTGTCTTTTAACATGCACAGGAGTCAGGATGAATGTGAATGAGCAGTGCATTCAGGAGAGCCACTCTGCACCAGTGAAGGCAGTAAGCAGGGAAAAGTACCACTTGGGTTTGTGGGACCTTCTCAGGGTTATGTAGGTGGTCAGAACATTAAAGAAGGTGAAGAAGAATTGGAACAAGACAAATGGCAACTTAACTGCTTCAGTTCATTGCAAGTTGACTGTGGCAGGTACAAGCCTCTCATGTTGTAGCTCCAGTTGCACTTTTATCTTTCTTAAGAAAAAGACTAAAACTTTGATCTGTCTGGTTTACATGCCAGTAAGTCCAGAACAGACCATGGTGTGGAAAGCAGTTCATGGCACCAAGGTTGAAGTTAAGAATTGCTTAAAAACTAATACTCTCTGCTATTGTTTACACTCACTGTCTGAATTCTCTTTTGTGTCCTTGACTCATGTGCAATGTCCTGTTTTTTAAATTTTGTTTAATTTCCATGTTCCACAGACTCCCAGATTTCAGGTTCCTTATTACAGAATGCAAATTGCATAACTTTTGGGCTTCCTACCCAAATGGTGTAGGTGCTTTATCACCTACTTTATCTCTGATGCTTGTGTGCACCTGTAGTGAATCCTGCAGTCATGTCAGACCTAGATGTAGACCAGTAGCTCTTATCTGTAGCTACCTTCAGATGTGCCTGTCCTACCTACTTGGGAGTTCTAGATTCTTATACTGGATTTGTAGATCTTGACAGTTGTGGCCAAATGGTCCCCATGGGATTCTGACAATGATAATATCATTTACATTACTGATATTGTCACAGTCCTCTTTCAAGGGAATACAGACAGAAGTTAGATGCTGCCTTTATTTCAATTTTTATTTAGTAATGAAATGACAAAAATTTCCAAGGACAATGGTTTTATGACCAAGCCAGAAGTTCAGATGTGAAAGAGATTAAAATCTTTAAAAAATTATGCTACTTAGACTTTTAGAAACATTACTGTATGTTAAAATCATATGAAATTCTTGCGGCTCTGAGCTCGAAATATCATACATAGGTTTTCATTAATCAAAATTTTCACAGAACATTCCAAAGTTGAAGGTGTGAGGGAACTTACTCACGGACCAGAAGGTCCCATTCATTGTGGACCACCGGCCTTGCCAAATAAATATGAATCATATCTTCCAGCACTGTCCTGTTGAAAAGCATGCTACAAGCCTCCAAAATCCCCACAGTATGCCAACACTGCCTCTGTTGGGAACAGGTTATTCATTTTGTCAGTTATTGACATGTGGAGGAACGTACAGAAAATGTGGGTTTACTTAAAATCCAGACAAAATCAGCAGAGGTGATAACTATTAGGGAGGCATTGCACCAGTGTGAGGTGTACGAAAGGGCTCATTGGTAATCTTTGCAGGCTCTTTTCTCCACAGAAGCCATAATATTTACATCATAAATTATAATAGAAGACAGTTTATAGATAAATAATAATCATAGGTAGTGAATCTATTATACATGAAAAATAATTCAAAGCTTCAGGAATGAGCTCTCTAGTTACTATGATTGATAGAAGAACTTTTCTTAAACAGAAAATATAACCATCTAGATTTTTAAATTGTATGATTCTAAAACAAAACAGAATTATTTTTATGGAATAAAGATAAAACAATATTTCATAACAATAATTAATACATCACATGTTGATAGTTGCTCAGGGTATAAGAAATGGGCATGTAAATTTCTACAACTGATATTAGCACAAACCTTTCTTTTTAATGAACTAAGACACACTACTAGTATAACTAACTGAGAATTCATTTCCTTTTTCCCTACTGTCCTTTCCCCTTCCACTCATCCTAGTTTCTTTTCAATAATTTCTTCCCATTTTACATTATCTATTATACATTCTACAGTTTATTACTCTTTCAGTTTCTTACACCGGGGAGATAATATGATTTTATACATGTGATTCTGATTTATTTCCCTTGTGAGTATATGGTCTCACGTTATATCTTTTTATCTTTAAAAATCTCAAGTTTATCTTCTTTTATGACTGAAAAGTACTCCATTGCATAAAAATACCACATCTTTTTTCTAGCCATTCCTTAGATGATGGGCATTTGGGTTATTTACAAGATTTAGCTTTTGCAAATTGTGTATGATGTTTTTAATTCTTCTGGGAAGATACCAAAAAGGGGAATAGATGATAATAGATGACCTCTAACCCTAGTTTTTTGAGGAATCTACACACTGGTTTTCATAGTGGTTGTACCAATAGTGAAGAAGGATTCCTTTTTCCTCACAGCCCCTTCAGCATTTGTTATTGGCTGACTTCTTGATGACAGCCATTCTTTCTTAGGTTGAGATGGAATCTCAGTGTTGTTTTAATTTGCATTTTTGAATGACCAGTGATATTGAATGTATATTCATACATTCATTTTCTATCTGTATTTCTTCATTTGGGAAGTATGTATTAATCTCAGATGCCCATTTTTAAATTTTATTTTATTTTTCTTGTTTCAGAACTTTTGTTTATTTATTTTTATGGCCGGCTCAGCTGCCCTGAGGGCAGGTTTGGCGCAGCATGTGGTGCTGGGGATCGAACTGCAGTCCCTGCAGCTCCCTAAGCTTTCCTAAGCAGGCGCTTTAGACCACTGAGCCATCCTGCCAGGCCCCAAGATGCCCATTTTTTGATTGGATCTTTGAATTTTTTGGGGTTTGACTTTTTTCAGTTCTTCATAGTTCTACATAGAAATCTTTTGTCTGAGGCACAGTTGGCTAAAATTATTTCCCATTTGGCTGACGATTAAATGATGTTTTTTTTTTTTTTTTTTTTTTTTTTGGTGGTACCAGGGATCACACTCAGTGTTTGCCAGGCAGGCACTTATTCCACTGAGCTATTTCCCTGAACCCATAATTTCTTTTGATGTGCAAAAGATTTTTAATAAAATGTAATTTAAGTTGTTGATTCTTTGAAGTATTTCCATGCCTGTAACCCCACCTCCTGGGAGGCTGTAAACAGGTAGATCACCATGAGTCTGATCTAGTAGTGAGACTCTGAACACCCTGTAGACCCTTGCCTAATATAGATATAGATATAGATATAGATATAGATATAGATATAGTTATAGATATAGATATATCAAACATGTTGAATTCAAATTTACCTAACTAAATTGTATGTCAGGTTTTTTGGAGAAAGTGTTAGATACATTCTTTTTGTCTTCCTTTGCATAGTAATTGTAATGGATAGATAGTGAGTTCTCATCTCTACTTTATTTCTTAAATCCTTAAGTATCTAATATGGTTCTTGAGGCCAGTTCATGGTCATTTCATGTCTGTCTCATAAACAAATGATTTCAAAGAAAGAACTCAGGAGAGATTATGTGAACCAGAGAAATTTATTTATTTTTAAGTACTTTTGATATAAAAAAACCTTCACATTTTTAAACTCTTTTATTCCAGGTCATCATGCATAAGTCAATACACATCATTTCTGGTGCAAACTACCTTGATCATTAAAAGAAAAGACATATCTGCATCTGGCTTTACTCCTCCAGCACACTGGTCTCACAGTTTTGTTCTTCTTTTTGGCCAGGGATTTGATAAACAAGTGGATGTGTCACATATTGCCCAACATTACAACATGAGCAAAAGCAAAGTGGACAACCAGTTCTACAGTGTGGAAGTAGGAGACTCGACCTTCACGGTTCTCAAGCGCTACCAGAACCTAAAGCCCATTGGCTCTGGGGCTCAGGGCATAGTGTGGTAAGTGACATTGACTCAGCTCAGGGAACATGCTGTGTGCATCTTCTAGACAAACACAGACAAAACCCAAGTGAATACATCAGCAGGGAAAATATATTCTGTTGGAGAGAAAATAGAAGTATGAGTGTTATTTATTATTTATTACACATTTTCTAACAATGTGTTTAAAGTGGCTTGTGACATAATTTTCTGGTCACCAACACAAAAGGTTCATTACACAATCAATGATTACCATAAAATCAAGAGAGCCATGTTCCTTAGGTTCCTAAGGAATTGCTACATATTAAAAACAATTATTTGATGGTTTTACAATAACAGATATGAGGGCTGGCCAAATAGCTCAGTGGACTAAAGTGCATGCTTAGGCAGACACAGCGGTCGGGTCGATCCTTGGCTTGCTATGCCAGCCTCGCCCCTTCTCAGTTGCACTGAGAAGGCAACTGAGACTACATGTGGAAGCGTGCACCTGTCATCCCAGCACCTGGGAGGCTGTAAACAGGAGGGTCACTAGAAATCTGATCTGCAGAGTGAGAACCTTTTTACCCTGTACTAAAACAAAACAAAACTATCATTATGAAGTTTTTGATTGGTTAATTGAAACATAACAAGTCTAGATCTTATTGTTGCAAAACTAATGGCATCACGTTAATAGATTAAAGATTTTTAAAACATTCCCTTTAAACAGTCTCAGTATGTAATGTAGCAACCAAATAGATTCAGCATAATTTACCTGCATAATAGTTTTCAGTCTTTCTGATGACTTATACGGGTAAGTAAAATTCTAGGATATGCATCTTAAATATTTATGTTTAAGTATGACTATTTTTATGAGGGGTATTTATGTAATTACTTGTTCTATCAGTCATTATTGTATTGATTATCACTTCTTTAAAAAAACTTTCAAATAAGAAACAAACATTTAAAAACACTATTTTCTATTCCATCTTTAATCATTTAAAATATTAGTAATGTTATTTTAGGGACATAAATGGATAATTTTTATCATTTTTTGAGCCTTCAGTTTGCATTTCACAAAACTATGTAAAAAATTACGTCATTTTATTTATTCATTCATTCATTCACTTTATTTATTTATTTGTTTGTTTTTTGGTGGAACTGGGGATTGAACTCAAGCCCTTATGCTTGCCAGGCAAGCCCTTATTCTACTAAGCTATCTCCCCAGCCCACATCACTTTATTTTGACAGGTGGTTTAAATTCAATGTCAATGCTTTGTCCGGGTGAATGTGAAAGGCGCTCAGTATATTCACTAAATCATAATACTAATTTGTTCACCAAATATATCAAGGCTTTACTGAGCATTTCTCTAGTATATTTCCATTTTCCTAGTGTCAAACACTGTTGTTTTTACAATTTGAAAAATGGGACATTTAATAATACAGCAAATTTGCATTTTGAAGATATAGAAAAAGGAAAACAAGTAATTTCTATTTTCAATGTTTATTTATCTTTGTGCTTCTGGTGGGAGTTAATCTCTCTAAAAATCAAGTTCATGATGGAAGGCATGAATAACGGTTTCCTCAGTGGTGAATCTTAATTCCCAGAATCGTTACATATGTTCCATGTATGGTAAAAAGGCCTTTGCAGATGTGATCAGCACAGTGATATGACTTCTCAGAAGTAGAAAAAGAAGACAGAGAAATGGACAAGGGACACACAAAAAGAGTTGATGGGGATGAGCTTGATATGTGAGGGAGGCGTGGGAGAGGCTCCCTTGGTCCCTGGCTTGGAAAGATGGAGGAAATGGGGCCATGAACGAAGGGATGCAGCTGACTCGTAGCAGCTGGCAATGGCTGTGAGGGCAGAGCAAGAAAGTGGGGGCCTGAGTCCTACAGCTGCAGGAAATTCAAACCTGTCTACAACCTGAATGAAAAGAAACACTATCCTCTACCACTTTCATATAGGAACACAATTAAGGTCCTTAAATTTGTAAACACCTTGACGTTAACCCGGTGAACCCCATGCTCTGACACACAGAGCTATAGGATGGAAACCTATGTTGTTCAGGAGGTTAGGTGTTGGTGAATGATTGCAGCAAGGATACTAAGATACACAGTACAGTGCAGTATGCAACAAAACCATTGTTGTAAATCTGCTATAAATACCAGGAAAGGGAAAAACAACGGGCTCTTTGCCAGTATTTGAAATATTGTAGAATATTAACATGGCGATGTCTTTTTTTGTTTTGTTTTGTTTTGTTTTTGTTTTTTTGGGGGGGACCGGGGTTCGAACTCACGACCTTGCACTTGCCCAGCAGGCACTTGTGCCTCGGAGCTATCTCCCCAGCCCTGGCGATGTCTTGATTAAGACTCAGGTCAGTAAGTTTCCTTTTCTTTACAATAAAGCAGCCCCAGAAGGTGATACCTACTTGGAAGAAAACGGGTGGAAATTTCATAATTCAAAAATATATCCAAAGCAGGACTTTGTGCAAGAAGTAAACATTTTGTTAACAAGATGATTGTAGCATTTCATGCTAATAATTTTGTAATATGTTTTATAGGACATTTGGGGCCTGTATTTCTCCTTTTTCATAGTATGGGAATCATCCTTAATCCTAAATATAGTAACAGAAATAGAAGTTAATTAAAATACATACCAATGCTATTTTAAATTCCATTTTAGAATATATCTATCAGCAAATTTGTTAAGAAAATCTGACTTTCAAAATGTTAACCTTGAAGTTACCTGGGAGTATTAGTGGTTTTGTCTTTAGCAGAGGGAAATAAAGGTGTATTCAGACTAGCAGAGAGCAAGGTGATGGAGCAGAGCTGGATGCTTCAGTGACAGGCCTGCGCCATGCGCAGTGAGCCACAGAGCGCAGTCGTCCTGATGCAGCTATGGCTGTCCTTCTCTTCCCTCTCCCCAGCCTTAGCTGGGAGATACCTGTTTAGCAGAACTTGGATTTGTCATGCCCTGTGTTGTCTTGCAGCTCTATTCTTGCAGTGATTTGTTCTAGCAACCTGCCTTATTTTAGTTCCTGTTCCATTGCCTCAGCAGTGAGTTTATGCCAAGTAGGTGTCCAGTCCCAGACATGCTCCTCAAATCCGCAGAGCTGTCCCCTGGCCCTGACGACCGTGAGACTGACATAGTGTCTTAGTACAGTGAATGGCTAAAATAGGCCACTAGAAGTGAATGGGGCATTTTTGAACTAGTTTGGAGACTGGGGTGTCAGATAAACTGAAACAGATTATTCATTTATTTTACTTAATTTGCTGTACATTAAGAATAAAACATAAAAAAAGAATAAAACATGGTGGACCCAATTCCAAAAGAGGTGTTACCATAAATTTCTCTTTGCATGTGGCCTCATGCAATGGTACCTGCATGCGAAAGAGTGGTTCTTTTCACATGTAAGTGTTGATGTACTGGTACTTCTGTCAGGTTCACAAGACTCCTACCTTGTTGGAAGTGGAGTGTTAGTTCATTTTACTGGTTACTGGACTTTAGTAATCTTTTTGTTCCCTCTTTTTGACTATTTGTTTAACATCGAGGGAAAAGGGAATACTAAAATATCTTCAAAAGAAGTTATGTACTATTATGTTTTATTTGTTTACAATGGAATGATAAAGACAAAATGTCATTCTTAGAAATCATTAAATAAAGCTCTAGGAAATATATTGGAATAATGAAAAATTGTATTCTACATCTCAGTAAAATAACAACAATTAAAAAGATTAGATTGTTTGTTGAAGCAGAAAAATAATTGTTCTGTTTCACCACATGGGCTGAGTCCTCTATAGTTTTCTAGGTAGAGAATTGTAGTCTGTAAAATGAGGTATTAACAACTGTGTTCAAGATACAAGTGAAGAAATCACTTCAGAACATTTTCCCAATTGTGTGTGACAGGGTCTGTCGTTGTGCTGTTCTTCTACTGTCAGTCTCAGAACAAAAACAAACCCAGGAACAGATCAGGACACAGGGTCTTCCTGTTTCCTCTCCCTCCTCCTCTTGTTCCTTGCCAAGGAGCATTTCCTGTTTTCTCACTTTTTCCTTCAAAGGTGACATAAGCTGACAAAGGTGACAGCCACAGCAACAACAAAAATGAACAACTAAATTCAGCTGAGAAGTACTGTCAGGGCTGGTGTGCTCTGCAACCACTGAGAGCTGATTTTGCAGTCTAAGATGGTGAGAAGTGAAGGTGTGTTCTCACCTTTTGGATGGTGTTCCACACGGCTGGCTGGAAAGTGGGCCTCATCAGTTCTGCAAGGTGATGTTTAAGCCAGATGTCTATAGCAGAAATGTAAGCTCACTACAGGTAAAAGAGGCTGTTTTACACAGACGATACAGATAAAAGATAGAGTTTATCATGAAATGTCTGTGACTTGAAAATCAGATATTTAGAAGATGATACAATTTATGTTGACTTAATTTTTCAGAAATATCAATTACAGTTATAGGATGACATTTAATCAAAGCTAAAACAATTACCATACAAAATGCTCTGGAAATAGTCCCATGGACTTGTTTAATTTAGTTTATTTATTTATTTATTTATTTATTTTGTCTTTTTGAGACAGGGTCTCACTATGCAGTTCAGGCTGGCCTTGAGCTCACTTTCGTAGCCCAGGCTGGTCTCGAACTCACACCGATCCTCCTGCCTCAGCCTCCCGAGTGCTGGGATTACAGGCATGAGCCAGCATGTCCGGCTTTTTTAATTTAGTTTAAATAGAAAATGTATCCATATATATGTATGTATAATGAGCATATAACCAAGATGATGTGATTATCATATATATATATATATATATATATATATATATATATATATATATTCCAGGTTTGCTTTAATTGGACAGACATCATATATATCCTTTAAAATACATATTTATAATATTTTAAGGTATATAAGGTATGATCAAAACGTAGTGCATGTTTGTATTTTTTTAAATCATTAGAGTAAAATATAAATCACCACTAATCCCTCACAAAAGACTCTCCCTAGCTTTGTTTTTTTTGTGTGTGTGTGTGTGTTTTTTTTTTTTTTTTTGTCTTTTTGAGACAGGGTCTCGCTATGCAGTTCAGGCTGGTCCTGAGCTCACTTTTGTAGCCCAGGCTGGTCTCGAACTCGCACCAATCCTGCCTCAGCCTCCCGAGTGCTGGGATTACAGGTGTGAGCCACCACGCCCGGCTCTCCCTAGCTTTGAATACACTGATTCCACTGTCCTTACCTTCCAATGGACGTCTTCATTGTTGAATATCTTTAGAAGTTGTGGAGAGGGGGTGGGGAGAGATCTGCATAGACAGAGGGATGACAGTGCTGCGGCCTGCCTCGATTCTACTTTATCCATCTGGCATTCACCCCTAATCACAATGACTATGAAAGGTAGATGCTTTGAATGGATTCAGAATAGTAAGGCATCCTATAGTAGGACTAAGAACACTCACAAAAGAGTACTTCTAGAACCTTTTCAGAAAGTGGCAGGAACAATGGGATAAATATGCTCTAAGTGAAGAGGAAGTTTTTGAGGAGTTTCATAGAAATATGTTTTTTTTTCCAGTAATAACAGTTTTAGATTTTCTTGTCCACCTAATAACAGATATTGAAATAAACTTGAAGGAAGTTTAAAAACATAGTTTTAGATTTAAATATCTACCATATTTTTGGACCACACTTCATATCTGTTTTATTTTTCACAACAATTTGAAAAACCATTTTTGGTGAATGCACTTCCTCTAGTGGTCCACAGTGATGAAGCCCTATATACATAAGCAATCTGAGACTTACTGTAGTGGGCATGTTCAGCAGAGCCTGCAGTGTTCCGACAGTCATATGAGGAGAAGGGCTCAGGGTTTATCTCATTCTCTTCCTTTGACAGGTGGATGCTTGTGGCTGTAGTGTTCTAGTTAGAAATGTTTTAGCCTTCTAAATCTAATGTTATCATGACTTTGAGTAGATTCAAAAAGGGTAGAATTACATTATACTTTTCTAACAAAGAAACCGAGCAAGATCAGTGTATGTGACCAAGGAAGTTTCCTGATTTATAACTGTGTGTAATCCTCAGGTCACAAATACAAAGTTAAATCAAATGGCCTTACCAACTCTCTTCCAATGAGTATGACAAACTAACCTTTCAATTATTGTGTCTTTCTTTTTCAGAACTAGGGATTGAACTCTGGATCTTGTGCTTGCAAGGCAGGTGCTGATATTACTGAGCTAGATCCCTTTCTCGTCCATTTTTCAGCATGAATTGCTAACTAATATAATTTTCTATCATCTATTATCTATCTACCTACCGCTCATTTGCCCATTTTAAACATGAGTTTTAAATTCACAGCATCATTACACTGATTCAGCTGATTGCTTTTAAGCTCAGCTGGGAGCATTTTGTGATCATATGAGGCCGATGTATAAATACAGAAAGTAAATGATCCAGAGGGCTTTCTCAAACTTACCATATTCCGTAATTTATGACTCAGATTTATAAATACCATTTTTCCCTGACAGAAAAAATATAGTACTTTGAAAAATAGGCAGAAGTTTGATGGTAGCATTCTAATTAGAAAATAATTGCACATATGTGACATTCATATTTCTGTATATTACCCACGTTATGTGAGTTCATATATGTAAACATATAATTACTGATGTAATACCTGGTGCTGATGGATTTGGTAGTACATACTTTTGAATTTTATATTTGGTTTTATAATATGTTATTACAATTTTCTCTGAATGCTGTCATTCAGTGTATTTATAATTAGTTTACATTCCCATAGTAAATGTTGACAGAAGAGTTTGTAGCCTAAAAGCATTTTTTTAAAGAGATTAAAAGCTGTCACTTAAATTTCCATTGTTAATTATTCTGTCACAGATAGCTGGCCTCCTTGTAAATTATTTCTTGGTACAAATACTGATATACTAATGTCCCATTCTGAAGAAAGAATTTATAAATATACTATTTACTGTTGAGAGCTGCAGGAAGCCAGGAAATTGATCAAGTGTGTGTAGGTGGAACTGGGCTTCCCTGCCTCAAGCAGAAAGCTACCCCAGTGCTGAGAAAAACACCCTGTTGAGAAAAACATCTTGTCTGGTTCAGGCCAGCTATTGGTTGCTGGGTAGCCTTGTGTTATGGGGTGCAAACTTTGTAGAAGTATAAATAAAGGATCGTTTCTGTGTGCACTGAGTTAGTCTCACCCATCAGGCAGACTGGCGACCACCTAACCCAACTTTTTGTCTTGTCTCTCTTTCTCATTCCTACTGCCGTGTCTCCCTGGGGTTGAACCATTCACAGTAACATCAAGAGATTCCTACAATTACGGATCCTTGCAATTTACTTTTTGGTTTTCATGGCAGTCTTAAAGAGGAAATTGTTAAGTGTTGCCAATTCTCTTTTCTTTTAGTACCTGTCTTCTAAAACATAGGTATTTCATTTCTAAAACAGGAACAGTTTGTAATACTTGTACTGTTTTCTCTGCTTAATGAATCCTAACTAGTTGTTAAGATTTAAGTGTATCCATGGCTGTTTAAAAAAACAAAAACTACAGCCCAAAACAGCCACACTATCCAGTGCATTTTGCAGATTCCATAAAGAAAGAAGCTGGTTTGTCAATTAAATTACGCTAAATAACAAATGGTAAATCATATTCCTCTAATTTTGGGATCATTATCATTTGCTACTCTAAGAGACCTGTCCATTCCATCTGTACATGACATAGTTAATTTCATTTTTTTAAGAAAGCATGTATATGTTATAAATATTTAAACTGAAGGCAACAATGTTTAAAGGATCTTTCTATAAAGTTTAGAGGAAAGCTACAAGTAAGTCCTGCTTCTGGCCAATATCAGTGTCATGTTCTGTTTATGAACTTAGCTGTCTTGCTCATCACAGATTTGAAGGTGGAAGCAGGGGACAGTGGAAGATGTCTTTTCATCTGAAGATGGAGTGACAGCTCCATGATCCCCTTTGTCTGCTCTCTTACCCTCAGCTTTCTATTCTCTCCTGAAATGAGATTTAAATTTATTTAAAATATTTGACCCTCTCAAGCAGTTCATACTTACCTGTCAAGAGTTATGAATCCATCATAAAACCATGATGTTTAAACTTCTAAATCATCATAGGAATTTCTAAATCATCATAAAAGAGAGAACTTAGCCACTTTGCTAGACGTGGGCTCTCTTTTAGTTAAAGACATGTAAGAGTTCTCTTAGCTATGATCTTCTTTGTCAATGATTTTATCATTAAAATGTTTCCCACAGACCATTCCAATATATCCACTCACAAAATCAAGATGTTAGTCCCAATCCAGGGAAATACAACACCAAGTATATTTTCAAAGCATTTTACTTTGAGTTTATCCAGGACAGCAGGTCTTAGTTGTTATGGAAATGACTGTGATTGTGGGGTGAGTTCCAGCCAATGCCCACCGGCCCAGCAGGGGTCCTGGAGCATGGTCACCTTCACCCCTGGGAAACCGCCTTTTCAAATTGCCACACTCCCACTGGATGGGCCAGTGGCTAAAATTTGAAAGAATGAAATTCACATTTCACGAGAGAAACTCAGTTGACCTCTCAAAAGTCTGGGCTCAAAAAATTACTGGTATAGAGAAGATATTATTGTATCTGCCCTCCTCCTCGTCCGTTTCCCAAAGCTTCTGCACCCACACTAGCCTTACTGGCTGGCAGCCTTCTCTGCTCCTTGCAGGAGATAGCTCATGTCCTCACCCAGATTTTCCCCCCATTGTGGGTTTCTCAGCGGTGCCCTCTGCTGGGCTCTTGTCCCCATTTAGCAATCCTTATACTTAAGCTTCCCTTAGCCTCTCATCTCGTTCCCCAAGGTCAGCTCTATACAACTTTCCTGCCAGTTTTCAATTCCATCTCACCAGCCCCTTTCTCTGCAGACGGCCTTACCTTCTACCTTTCTGAGAAAACAGATGGCCTCAGACAAGTGAGCTCTCAATTTCCCCTTCCTCCTCCTGGCGTCTGTTCCCTTCCCTGCCCACTGAGTTCTTCCGGAGGAGCCCTGCAGGCTGCCTTCCCACCCATGCTTCTGACTTCAGCTCTCCTTGGGACCTGAATTCTTCTCTGTATTGAGTCAACTGAAGCTTTTTCTCTCCTGCTTGTGGAAGATCTCCCCACACAATCTATATTAAAAAGGGAGCTATTTATAAGCATGCTTCTGCCTCCAGACTACTTCCTGTCTCTCCTTTCTTATTACCAGACTTCTTGGTTGAATATTGAATACATATCTGATTTCACATGGTCTAAGCTCATGACCATCACTCCTACTGGACTGGGCTGGTCCTGTATCTGCTGGTTTCCTTTTAAAGCTTTTTTTTTTTTTTTTTTTTTACTTCTTTGTGATATTAGCCATGTTAACTGTCCAATTCTTTTTGAATTTTGCTTTCAACTGAATTTCAAGCTGATAACTTTTAGTCTGTCCCTTGTTTGGAACTGGGTGGCTGGCCAGCATGTTAAGGGGTAGTATGTGTAACACAGAACTTGTGTGACTTCAGTGACTTCACCTGCAGATAGGACGACCATGTAGAGCTGTCAAAGTAAGCTAACTCTATTGATCAGTTCCTGTCTTTCACTGGTACCCAGTTTGTGTTAGCTTTTGTTATCACTAGCTGCTCCAGCCCATGGCCAGTTACTAAGGGTGCAATTAGGGAGCTTACTGCTCTTTATAGTCTACTGTTTTTAGAAAACCAGTGAAAGAGTCTCATCTGAAGTTGTAGGCTGCAAAACTTGAATTCAAAAATCAGAAAATTCTCAAGTCCAAGTCAAAATGAGACACGGAGGTAAATGCCAATATCCAGAGCAGAGCTGGATCACAGTAGGGGAAATTTAGGAAGAATGGAATGAGTCTAGAACGTGTGCTATGAATATTAATGGTTGGGTAGTATTACAGGCAGCTATGTAGGTAGGAATTAATATGCAGACAGGGATTGAGTCCTTGAAAAAGTCAGTGTGTGTGCACATGAGCGCGTGCGCGCGCGCGCACACACACACACACACACACACACACGCACAGAACGTCACAACTGCTGGCTGCACACAATCTGAAAGAAGCTTCACCTCAGGCCTCCTTATAGAAAATCATGGTTTGAGATCATACTGTAATCTGCATCATTTATTCTTCTGGCATCAGATGCATAAGTGGGTGACCAAAACACCTAGACCCATACTCCTCACCCTTTCCAAGGATTCCTTTGATCTTTCTTCATGTACTGGGGTTTGCAGAACTTTTGTCATTGTAAGCCATCTGCTGAATCATAGCCATTGTTTGACCAATTTGCTCTCTGTAAAAGCCTGAGAGAATGTTTTCTCTCTAGGTGACTCTCCTTAGGCACACTGTGCATCATCAGTCACTTTCCTCTGTGGCCCCATAATCTCCTTGAACAGGAAATTTGGGACTCCACTGAGTTATGGGCCATTACAGTACAGATTCTTTCATGACCTGTGTCCTCTTTTTCTCTAATTATTTGGTATGCCAGCTTAAGTTGTTAACCCTCCAGACGAGAAACTTAATGATATTATTCCCTATAACATAGACATTTGAGCTTAACATCACTATCTTTCTGAATATCAAGTGCCTTAGACCTAACATGAAACAGGTATTTTCCATCAATTGTTGATATTCTAAACTTTAAATCACTATAGAAGATGAAAAAACAATTGCACATTGTTACACAGAGATTTAGGAACTTAACCATTTACAAAACTGTAGTGGTACACTTCTATGGCCTTTTTTCCTTGTCTCATATTCTTTTTTATCTCCTTTCTTTCTTTCTTTCTTTCTTTCTTTCTTTGTTTATTTCCTTCTTTCCTTCCTTCCTTCTTTCTTTTCTTTCTTCTTTTAATTTCTAAAGAAACATTTATTTGAGAGGGAATATAGCAATAATTGATATGACAAAATTAGAAGACCAGAGTGATAGGAATTTCAATCTTGGTTTTAGTATTACACATTGCTATTCTTAGTGTATTTGCTTAGTTCACAGATATCAGTATATATAATTTGTCAGGGTGCAAATTTTATCAATTGCCGGCTAGTTTCAAAAATCTGTTGGAGATTTTTAGGACCATTGACTTAACCATCTTTTGTATGTAAATGCATATTTTGCCCCTACCATGTTTCCTAATTTTTCTCCTAGCTCTCTCTACATTGTTTGATCCTTAAATTCTCACTTTCTGCTTAAATTTGATCTTTCCCTATACCCTTGCTACAGGACTCATTTCCCCATTGGATCAATGTTAGTTAAGTGAATGTACTTGGAATCCTACAGGTTGATTGTGGTCTGACTCACATTGCATCCACATTGAGACTTTGCTGTGTAAATTACCCTTGACAGTGGCAGTCACAGGCAGTCTTGTGTGTGGGGTGAGATGAAAGAAGGAGTAGGGGCAGCCAGCATGGAAGCCATGAAGTCCAGTGTGGTGCTAGGAACATCTCTCTCTGGGCCTCCTTTGCCACCTGCTCCAGGGGCACAGTGACAGTGACTGCACACTATGGCTTGAGGATGTTTGGTGTGTCTCATGGGCTGGCAGAGGGAGAGTCAGCAAGAACCAAGTTGATGTTTGCCTTCAGTTATGGCACTGGTGTGAAGCCAGAGGCAGCCAATCGCCCTACCTGGTCTCAGAGGCTCCTTGGTCTCATGTTCCTGGACATAGTGGCCCTAATCCCACTCCATTTTCCAACTCCCATCCTCATAGTGAAAGATGGAATAGAGATCGCTTTGCTGAGCTGCACTGGGCATTTGAAGCAGTTACTTATTAGCCAGAACAGGGCAATGTCTTTGTATCCTGGAGATTAAAATGTCTTACAAGTGTCTGAGCAGGAGTTTCTGGCCCCTGGAGCAGTCTAGACGTAGACATGACTCATTTTCCATGATGGTTCCTGGATACAGTGCACTGGGTGCTTCTAAGAGATGACGTGAGATCCTTTTCCAATGCAAGGCAACCATGCCTGACTTCCACTTACTTGCCTAAGTGAGCTGGAGGCCTGCGAAGGCCATGGCACTCCCCAAAATCTGGAATCCCCAACATTTTCTTTGTTGTGGTTTGGGTCAAAACTCTACCCGCAAAGCTCATGGGTTCAGAGGCTTTTGGAGAGTGATTAGATCACGGGGTATTAAACTCAGCCATGTGCTCACCCACCCATTCACAGCTGACTATGCCTATAAGGCAGGCAGAGAGGGCCAGTTGAAGGAAGCAAGTCAGAAGGGGTGTAAAAGGAAAGAATATTCTTGGCACCTGCCCCTTCCCCTCTCTCAAAGTCTTCCCTTTGTGTTCTGCTCTTCACTGAGCTAAGCAGAATTCCTTGGCCTCATTCTTCTACCATGACATTTCTACCATGCGCCCAGGCTCTCAAGGATTGAACCTTCTGGAATCATGAGCCAAAACAAGTCTTTCCTTCTTTAAGTTGTGTGTATGAGGTATTTGTTCCCAGTGATGAAAAACTGGTCAATCTATGCTCCTATAGAGCCTAGTGGACTCTCTCCCACCATTACCTCCTGGAAAGAGAGACCCTCCCCCACACAGCTACGGCACCAGGGCAGCAGGTGCAGCGGACTTTGCTTCTCCTGCTATGCTGCTATCCCTGGTTTCTGACTTCTGCAAGATGTTAGTCTTCTTCTCACTGATTTCCAGGACCTGCTCTGCTTACCTCCAGAGGCATCCATACATCTATTGCTTTGGTTCTGCCAGTGGAGAAGAGCGTAGGGTGCCTGCATTCAGCTATCTAAAATTTGTTTCTGGTTTTTTTACTGTGCGGAGTGCAGCGGACATGCCTGCCACTTTCCCTGGACGATTCCTCCTCATCTTCCAGCTTCTTCAGCAAGGCTGCCTTTCTGTTAGCCTCTTGTTACCTTCCCTACTGCTGAGGTAAAGTAACTGCTCTCTTACCTGTCATGATGGGATATTTTGGGCCATTCTTCCTGTGTTCAGGTCTGTCCTTGCTGCCAGGTGATGGTCTCCCTGGTGTCAGAATCTTGACTCATTCATCTTTATGGTCATAAAATCTCAAAAATTCCTAGTGTATAATGGAAACATATTCAGTGTTGAATTGTTCCTTATAAAATTATTCAATGGTATAATGTATATACATATATATTCTGTGTAGTAATTGCATGACCATACAATTTCAGAAATCATATAGCAATCAATGTAATATACTTAAAATCTAATATCGTAGCTATGAACTAGATATGTTATATCCAATGCCGAACTAAGAATGAGAATAGTTCAGATTTTCTCTAATGATTATACTTTTGGCCGATATAAGAATGAGATTGTAATACTACCACAATTGATTTTTAAGTCATTAATTAAATGTTGTACCAATTTAAATTTGACTTGATATTTTTAATTGCATGGATATATATGGCCAGTTCTATAAGAATCATTAGATAGTATAAGGTAAGGACTTCACACAAATTTACTAGAACAATTCTTTCACATTTTGATGTCTAAATTGAAGAGTTATATTTTCATAAAAATTACTATTTATGGCACCATGGACCATCATGAAATGTCTACCATAATAAGAAAACCAGGGACCAGCCTGATAGCTCAGCAGACTAAAGCGCCTGATCAGTGGACTAGAACTCAGCAGCCAGAATTTGATCCCCAGTACGCTGTGCTGGCCTTGCCCATGGAGTGTGCTGAGATGGTGATTGAGACTGGGCGTGGTGGTGTGTGCCTGTAATCGCACAACTCGGGAGGCTCAAAACAGACGAATCACTATGAATCCGATCTACATAGTGAGACCCTGTAGACTCTGTAGACCCTGTCCTAAATATGGCAAAAGAAAGAAAGAAAGAAAGAAAGATGAATGGATTTAGGGGACAATCAATCACTACACTTAACAAAGTGGAAAATATGCAAATAGTTTTGGTTTTCTCTATTCACTATAAACCTTAAATAAAGAAAATTGCAAAACAGTAAAAATGTAAACTTTGCTATGAGGCAGCTATATAATGAGGATATAAAGTTGAATACAAGGCTGGGGAGATAGCTCAGTGGTTTAAGTGCCTGCCTGGCAAGTAAAGTACACTGACCTGAGTTCAATTCCTGGTACTACAAGTTGCACTGAACCAGAACACTAGTCCTGCGGTGTTGGCCACTGAAACTGGGTGTGGTGGTGCATGCCTCTAGTGACTGTAATTCCAGCACTGATAGGTTGAGATAGGAGGATAGCTGGACAGCCAAGCTGAATAGTGAGACCCTGTGCCAAAAGAAAAAAAAATGAAAGATTAAAAAGAAATAAACCTGAATACATAGGGTCAAAGACCCCGCCACATAGTCAAGAGATTGACATGTAAACACACACATTTCATTGAATTTCTTGGACTGATTTATTCATATTCTTTGGTTTTTATATATGAATCAGGGTAGGTTAATTCTGCTGCATTTTTAAAGAGAATAAATAATAGTTTTAAAAAGCTATTAGAAATGATACAGAATTTCACTAAACAAAATTTTGTTTCACTAAGCAACCAGTTTAACAATGGTTGCTATACTGCACATTTTTGTCTTCAAATTAGTTGTTTGAATTACCAGATAAAGTATCATGGCTGTTGTAACAAGCAAATGAGGATAGAAATTCAGACACGACTTAAATTAATTTCTTTCTTATCTGGTGTAAAATGAAGTCAGAAGGCATTTGTCTCTGCTCCATCTTCTGAGCTGTGGAAGCAGGGAGAGGTGAGAGAGCTCTGGCATACCAACATTGTTTGGTATCTGCAAGCAATCAGCAGGGGAGAAAAGCATAGAGAAGCATTTGTGCGCTGGGTCCAGAGGTGGTGTTTCCTTTCTGTGCGCATTCTACTGACTAAAGTACATTACACATCTATGAACTAACTGTATGAGAGGCTGTAATGCTGTCTGTGTGCCCAGGAAGAATAGAGTTATTATTTACGCTACTTAAAATGACAACAACCCTGAGTCTAGCAACAGCAGCCCTCCTACAAGCTTCTACTTAACCTCATATGTTTTTAATCCTGGCACCAAGATATTTACATACTTACATTGCTTCATTTCTCTCAAGACTGTAAATTCCTCAAGGCAGAATCCATCAAGCTAGTTCCACTTGTTTTTCAAAGGCTTGATCCGGTTCCTAGTACAGAGGAGGCACTTGCTAAATATTGCCATGCAGCTCTTGCTTCTCTCATTCTCACTGGACTCTATGCTCGCCACACTTCTGAAACTGTTCTTGCTTTGATACATATGCTGGATACAGCAAGTTCTTTTCAGCCTCCACTTTATCTGATTCAGCACACTGGCACCATTTCATGTTGATATTCTTGTGATGATTTATTTCTGAAGGTTTCAACATTATCTTGCTAGAGCTTAGGCAAACTCATGTTCTACAAGGTTGAGGATCCAAAGAAAAGGTGTTGGGTGTTAAGTGCTTTCAACCACTAAGATAAAGAAACGTTCTGTATTTGTAATGATATGAACACATGAATTCTGTATCAGGTAAGGAATGCTGGATCTTGGAAGTTCAGTGTATGAAGAAAATGCTGGGAGGAGGAGGAGGGGACCTAGAAACAGGAACAGAAAGATGACAACTGATGCAGAACAGAAGACAGATACGGAGACCCCAAGAAAGAAACAGAGGCTGAAGAGACTAGAAAGAAAAAGCAGAACAGTACCTGAGAGAGTAGAAAAGAACTAATGGGATTGACTTTGAAATGAAGCAGTAAGCCTTTGCGAGACAACAAAATTAAGAAAAAAAATTGGGGCTGGGGAGATAGCTCCGAGGCACAAGTGCCTGCTGGGCAAGTGCAAGGTCGTGAGTTTGAACCCTGGTCCCACAAAACAAAAACAAAAAAAAAAAAAAAAAAGAAAAGCTAAGAAAAAACATTATTTTTGCTTGCAGTGAACTATGTTTTATATGCTGTACAGAATATCTCCACTAATGTAGTTTTCACTGTCAAACAAAGGTGGGATTTGGATGGTGCTGGCCCAGAACACCAGTCCTGCAGTGTCAACTGATCTTGCAGCTAAACAAGAAAAGCAAAGTTAATAGGGAACATTCTTAGAGTAATTCCTATAAAATTGGTGGTTGCCTGCTTCTTTGTACTTCAGTGAAGATGAAACTCATTGGTAGGAATGTTTTGTCACTGAACCGTTTACATATATATATATATACATATATATATATATATATATACACATAATAACAGTTAAGGAGTAAAAACAGACTCAGCTATTGTGTTCAGTGGACAAAGTTACCTAGTGTTGTCCATAGATTTGTATTACTCTTATAGCTCATCGTAAGTGTTTTTTATTTTACTTTATTATTACTTTTAATAAGAAATTACATTGTGACAATTTCAAAACACGTTAGTAGTACATTGCCAATAACTGATACAATGCATTTGTTGTCCTCATTGTAATTGTAGAGAGCACAGGGCATAGACATGTTAAATTTTCTAATGGTTTTTAGAACAATAGATTTCTTCTGTTTGATCTAAGAGAAGGTAGTTGTATACATAGTCAAATGTTCCATAATTGCAGTGGTTACTGGCGAAACTAGCAACATTGGAAGCTATTGAGTAGAGCCTTTTACAGCTCAGCATGCTAAACTACCTTTACATTTTATGTGTGGTGTTTAAACTTTTCTGCTGGGTGGTTAAGGGCAAGACCTGTATAACAAAACATGTTTTTGTATCTCCCAAGGTCAGTCAGATCCCGTCAGGATTAACATTGGAACCTGTACAGTGCTTTGTAGAACTGTTGTCAGTGTCAGCCGTCTGGATGCGTCACGGCCATTGTTTGACCAGTTTGCTTTCTGTGAAAGCTGAAGAGAATGTTTTCTCTCTAGGTGACTCTCCTTAGGCATACCATATACCTTCAATCCCTTTCCTCTGTGGTTCCTCAATCTCCTTGAACAGAAATTTTGGGAGGCCACAGAGTTATAGGATGTTACAGCATAGGTTCTGTTCTGTCCTCACTGACCTTGAAGGGCTAGGGCCAAAATATTGGCTATTCTTGTGGCCCTTCTTTTTCTCAAAGTTTGGTCGGTAAACTTATATTCTCAGCACTCCAGAAGAAAAGCTTCATGATACTATCACTCTAAAACATAGGTGCTTGAGCTTAGTATCATTGTCTTTCTCAGTATCAAACATCTTAGACTTAACTTGGAATTGGTATTTTCCATCAGTCATTGATATTCTAATAAATCCCTATACAATGTGATAAAAGCAGTTACACATTTGTACATAAACATTTAGAAATATAATCATGTACCAAATTTTAGCCCGTCCATACTTTGGCATTTTTCTTATTCTGTTACACTCATTTAATATCTTTTTTTGTTTCTTGTAAACCAACCATTTACTTGAGAGAGAGTATAACAGTAACTGAAAATACATTGGAAGCAGCACACATCTAAAATGTCAGAATTACAGGCATTCCATGCATAGTTTTAGTGCTACATATTGCTATCATCAATGTCCAAAACCTTTTGAGGTTTCTTAGGACCCTTGTCTAATTCATTGTGTACATATAAGTGCATAGTTTTGCTCCTGCTGTGTTTCCTCTCTCTTCTGCTTCCAGTCACTTTGCTGTTTAACCCTTAAGTTGTTGATTCCCATTCAGCTGTGTTATGTCACTCTATTTTTTATTCCTTCTTTTGAACTCTTACACTGGTGATATTATATGATATTTACACATGTAGATCTGGCTTATTTCACTTGTGAGTATATATTTGTTATGGCTTATGTCTAGTTTTCCCCCAAAAGCCTCATGCAGTCATAGGGTGAGGACTTCTATAGATTCAGACTTCACTCATGAGTCACTGGGATTATGTGTTTTAATACTGATTGGATTATGGTTTGAACACTTCTGGGATTGTGGGTATAGCCTAAGGTGGATAGGCTGAGATTGAGAGCCTGAATGTAATATAAAGAGAGATATACAGACTAGCGTTGTTGCTCTCTGTTCCCTTGATTGTTCTGTTGCCTCAATCGCCATTGTTGCTGTTCCATTGCCATAAATTGTTGCTCTCTGTGATGTAACTCTCAGCCTTGGAGTCGGGTGAATATGGACTGAAATCTCCAATAACTGTGAGCTAAATAAACCTTTCCTTCCTTCATTTTCATTGTTGGGTGTTTGTCCCAGCAACGAGAGAAAAGTAACTAAGACAGAATTTGGTACCAGGAGTAGGATTGTTGTTGTGACTAACCTGACCATGTAGATTACAAGCTTTTAGGAAAGCCTTATGGAAAGAGATAGGAAAGGTTCAGCTACAAGCAAAGCACTAGAATGGATTCAGCTGTTCTCTTTGGTAGATTCTGGTCAGAGCTCAAACCACAAGACTGAGAATGGCTTAAGAGCAGAGATTGGAAAGGTTTGGAAAGTTCAACTACTTGTGAAGACCTGGAAAAACTTCGGCTGTTCTGTAGAGGAGATTCTGGTCAGAACTTGGACCAGAAGACTGACACAAGGCCTGCCTGTAATGACCAGGCTGAGGAGGTTTCTGCTGGGAAAAAGGACAGCATTGGTCAATGGACTCCAGATGATTTGTGCTATGGATTGGCTGAAAGTCTGTTGGAATTTTGCTCATGGCCAGAAACTTTGCCTAAGACTGAGATTAAGCATGGCGGACTGATTAATCTTCAAAGAGATATTTCAAAGTAGCACACTATTAGGGCGGTGGCATGGTTGTTATTGGTGTCTTTTAGCCAGATTTATGTGTCAAGAATCAAGAGCAAAGAGGCAAGCAGGATGATTTAAAATGTGACTTTGGGCAGAAAGGAAACATTAGGAAAACTGTGGATTGCAAAGATGGAGCTAAAAGGATCTCCATTGCTGGGAAGGAACCAGAGAATCAAAAGGATGGCCTGAGGGCATCCCAAGAGGTGGCAGCTCTCCACCCTTTGCAGCCCCAGAATTGCAAAGGAGAGATGTATTGCCCTGAGAAGAAAGCCTCAGAGACCCTAGTTACCAGAATGGTGGCAGTGGACAAACCAGGTTCCAAAATGGCGCCCTGCATGGAGAATCTGTTTTTCAGAATCAAGATCAGAGTGTTCAACAATTCAGGCATTCCACCCCTCCAACCAAGAGAGAAGGAAGCCTGGCTACTGCTCCAGCTGGCAGCAACCCTTGGCATCATCCACATGGGCGCATGAAGAATGTGGGAGTTCTGAGGTTAAGAAGGCTTCCACTTCGATTTCAGAAGAAGGCCTGGGAGGCCAGGTAGTATGCCCCTGGGAGCACAGTGTGTGAGGCAGAGAGTGAGAGGCCTATTCAATGGAAATCCCAGAAGATTGGAAAAGCCAGGTACATGGATCATGCAAAGAGAGATCAAAGCCAGCCTAAGAGAGAAGCCATGGAAACTACCACCAAGAGTGCTGTAGGGATGGAGTTGTGTAAGGCCTTTGGACCTCACAACTCAGTGCAGACTGTTTTGGATGTTCCAGTTGGAACTATGGGATTTAATGTTTACCCTACTGGATGTTGGACATGTGTTGGTCCCAGTGTTTTGTATTACCCTGCTGTTTACAACTTTTGGAATCATAATGTTTATCTTATACCTTTGAGTGTTGAATATGCTTAACTTTTCTATTGTACAGGGGCTCAAAGTTGAGAGTTAGCCTTGAATCTTGGAGGAGACTTGGAATTTGGACTTTTCAGCAATGCTGAAATTGTTGGGACTTTGGAAATTCTTCCAGATGGACTAAAATATCTTTTGCACAAAGGGATATATATGAGACTTTGGGGATCCAGGGGCATAATGTCATGTTTTAAGTCTAGTTGTCCCCCCAAAACCTCATGCAGTCATGGGTAGGGGACTTCTATTGTTGGGGTTGAGACTTGACTCATGAGTCACTGGGATTATGTGTTTTAATTCTGATGGGATTATGGTCTGAGTACTTCTGAGATTATGGGTGTAGCCTAAAGTGGATAGGTTGAGAGGGAGAGCCTGAATGTAATATAAAGAGAGATCAAGAGATAGACTAGCTTGTTGTTCTCTGCTCCCTTGTTTTAATTCCATTGTCTCAGTCACCACTGTGGCTGTTCCGCTGCCTTGAACTGTTGCTCTCTGCCATGTGCCTCTCAGCCTTGGAGTCGGCTGAATATGGACTGAAACCTCCAGTAACCGTGTGCTAAATAAACCTTTCCTTTCATTTTGAATGCCGGGTGTTTGTCCAAGCAATGAGAGAAAAGTAACTAAGACAATGTTCAAGGTACATCCATTTATATATGAAATCTTCTATTTTATCACTCTTTCTAGCTGAGTAATATTCCATTATATAAAAATATCACATCTTTTTCAATCATTGTTCATATGATGGGCATTCTGGTTGTTTCCAAGATTTGGCTATTACATATTGTGCTGCTATAAATATAGGTGCACAGATATCACTGTGGTATTCATTGTAAGTGTTTAATATCTATATGAGTTTATTTTTTCCTGAAGCAAACCTAAGTTTCTAGATCAGACGCAAGATATTTTTATGTCTATATAAGGCCTTACTTGCATTCATTACTCCAGTCCTCTCCTCTTTTAGTAAAGCCAGAGGTTGCTTTTTATGTACAAAGGGTTTTTTACCTTACTCAGAAGAAATTATGAATCTCTAAGTTTAAGTAGGAATTTCTATAAAGTTGTCAGAAAGAAAAAGAGTTGGGGAGGGAGGGAGGGAAAGAATGTGGGGAAGAGGAAAGAAGGGAGAATGGGAGAGAGAGAGAGAGAGAGAGGGAGAACAAGTTTAGTCTCCTCAATACAGGCAAACCTTTGCTTCTGGTTTGATTTATGATTTATTTTATTTTACTATAAAATGCTAGGAAAATATGCATTTAGTAGAAGCCATACCTTGATTTTTGAATTTTGACTGTTCCTGGGCTAGTGACATTTGGTGCCATATTCTTTTGCAACACTGGGTAGCAATAAGTTATAGGACCTCTGTACTATTCTGCATGACAAAGACATGATATTTTGTAGTTTAGGCTATTAAAAGCACTTTGACTTATGCCAACTTATGATGGATTGTTATCCATGTCATCATCAATTTCAAATTTATCTATATACACAGATATCCTCTAGGAGGAGAAAGTAAAGGTTCTTACTTTATAATCCTTTGGAATGATGTCTTTAGTTTCTCTTGCTTTGAAGTATCAACACATTTCTCTCTGGAGGATATTCTTTACTAATTCTTTAACTTTGACTTATTTTTTAGTGTGTCTTAGCTTTCTGTTAATGTAACAAATATCTGAGAGAAATCAACTTATAAAGACAAAAGGTGGCCAAGTAAGTGGTCCTGCTGTCTAAGCGTCTGCCTGGCAGATTAAAGGACCTAAATTTGATCCCTAGTACCACATGCTATGCTGACCCCTGTGCCATGCTGGCCACAGAAACTGGCCATAGTGATATGCACCTGTAATACCAGTAATGAGACAGGAGGATCACTATGCATCTGAGCTTTGTAGTAAGACTCTGTACCAAATAGATAAATAAATAAATAAATAGGTAAATAAATAAATAAATAAATAAATAAATAAATAAATGATTAAAAATAAGACAATGGCTCACTTTGGCTTGTGGTTCCAGAGGCACTGGTCCATGGTTGGTAATCTTGTTGCTTTGCTTGTGTGGTGACATCAGGACAGGAGAGTGTGAGAACAGAAGCCTCTCACCCCTCAGTCAATAAATAAAGCAAAGGAAAAATAAGCCAAAAACCTCAGGGTTGCCTTTGATAACACATCCCCAGTGACCTACAGACTTCCCACTAGGCCAACTCTTAACTGGCCTACCCACTCCCAGTAGTGCCACCAGCTGAGATGAAGCTTTAATGTGTGGATGTTGGGGTCACATATTCAAACCATAGCAGGCTCCATTTTGCTTTGTTCAGAAAACTCTAACAATGCACAAACATTAAAATAACTACTATTTTACATGAATAACACTAATATGCATATTAATAATTTTTTAAAAGTCTACCCATGTAAAGTAACAACAGTTCTGTTTTCAGATACATTATGTAACAGCTACTTTAAAGTGATCTAGCCAGACATGGTGGCACAGGCTTCTACTTGAGAGGTAGAAGTAGGGCGATTGCCATGAGTTCGAGGCCAGCCTGAGCTACAAAGTCACCCTGTCTCAAAAATATTAAAAGCAATTTAATAATTATTATTGTGTTATATATCTTTACAACAACCCCTCACCTAAATAGAATACAAGATTTTTTGGATGTTTTAACAAATCTAATTAATAAATGCTCACTCTATGGTTGCTATGCATATTTGTTCTTTGTGAAATTTTAAATTATTCTTCTAAAGACAGTAAAAAATGGATATCTTGGTACCTTTTCCCAGAATTGTTTCTGAACTCTATTCTATTTACTTAAAAAAGTATTTATTGGGCTGATGAGATGGTTCAGTGGTCGAAAGTGCCTGCTTAGGAAAGCTGAGGCAACCGCAGGCACCATGGTTCAATCCCTGGAAACATGTGCCGTACTAGCTCCACCCCCAGGGCAGGCCAAGCCAGCCATAACATTAAATAAATAAATAAAACAGTATTTATTAGTAATTTAACTTGAAATAAACAATATTCCAGAGAATGTGATTGAGAATCTATATTTTCTTTTCTTTTTAAATCTTTTTGAGACAGGGTCTCACTATGCAGCTCAGGCTGGCCTTGAGCTCATTTTTGTAGCCCAGGCTGATCTAAAACTCGCACTGATGCTTCTGCCTCAGCCTCCCAAGTGCTAGAATTACAGACGTGCGCCACCACACCCAGCAAAGAATCTTTATTTTCAGCCATATTCTCTAATAAGCTAAATGTCTGATAACTACTTTCATTGCTTGTTCAAAAGCAAAGAACATTAGTTTTTTTCAATCTAACAAGTTTCCCCCCCCACATAAAGCATAATAAATATTCGGAGAATTGGAAGACTGTATCTTAATAAAATATTGAAAAAGAAACACACTCTATATTCATACTTTCTGTTGTTTACATATTTACTCCCTTGATTTTCCACGAAGTGAGGAAATATCTCTGTTACAATCAAGTCCGTGCAATTTAATGTCTTTATTTAGCACTAATTTCTTGTGTATGTTGGGCAGAGGACTGGAAGTAAATTTTTCAATTAAACTCCTCATCTCTTTCAAAGTCTTGGCCTAGTACATAGGACCAACGTGTGGGTATCTTATGAAATAAGATGCACCTGAAGCCATTAGACCCAAAGAATACTGCCTTTGAACTCATCTCCTTCTGTTAAGTGATGAGTTGCTGCAGTGTCAGGTGATAGAGCCGCTCTGTCAGCAGGGCTCAGCAATCCTCTCAGTGTTGCCCTTTCTACATGGGCAAAGCCACAGGATCACTTTCTAGTTTTCAGGGGGAAGAAAGTAGCAAATGAAAGACAAAGCAGTCCATCTAGAAGGACGCAAATATTCTAGAAAATGGATATTTCCATTGTGAACCTACTCTAGCTGCACACAGGATAGAAATACTTGAATGTCTACTGAATTTTATGAGCCCATCTACAACTGGGAGCTATATTACTATGGGGGGTGAGTACTGGAAGTCATTAGTCTCAGAAGCAGTAAGTCTCCAAATTCTAGACCTAACTGATAACCACCCTGCAATCAGTCTTCTCCCTCATCTTGTGGGCACGCTGAAAGCCAGTGTGGGTTTTAGCTCCTGTTCCCTCCAATTTGGGTCCCAGCCAGCTGCATTCTGTGGATGAGGGCCAATCAGTTCTCAAGAGTGTCACCATTAAATGTTAAACTATGTAATAAATAAATGGATCAGCATAGTGGGAATGATGCTGTCACCTTGTTTGTCTCTTTCACCTTATTTCCTCAACCTCTCATGACATATGACAAAACTTCTTTTTATATTTTCATATTCTTTTTTCTAAATTTAATTTTATTTTATTTTGTTTCATTTTATTTTTATTTTTATTTTCTTGTTTCAGAACCTGTATTTGTTCACTCATTTTTATGGCCGGCTCAGCCCGCCCCGAGGGCAGGGCTGGCACAGCATGTGGTGCCGGGTATCGAACCCTGGTCCCTGAAGCCGCCCAAGCTTTCCCAAGAAGGCGCTTTAGACCACTGAGCCATCCCGCCAGCCCCATATTCTATTTATTTATTATTTTCAATAAGAAATAACAATATGAGAGTTTCAAAATACGTTAGTAGTACATTTGCAATAATTGACACTTTGCATATTGTTGTCCTCATAATAGTTATACAGAGCACAGGGTGTAGATTTGATAAATTTTCTAATCAATATTGGTAAAGAAAGTAAGAAAAAAGAAAAAAATTTCTTCTCTTTGAACTAAGAGGAAGTAGTTGTATACATAGTCCAATGTTCCGTAATTGCAGTGAGTTACCAGTGAAACTGGCAATGTTGAAGGCTGTTGATTTAAGCCTCATACAGCTCCACATACTAATCTAGTTCAGAGTTTTATGCCTTGTAATTAAGCTTTGCTGCTGGTTGATCGAGGGCAAGTTAAAGCAAGGCCTGTATAACAAAACGTTCATAATTTGTATTTGTTAAGGTCAAATCTCCTCAGGATTAACTTTGGAACCATATACAGTGCTTTTTTTTTTTTTTTTTTTTTTTTTTTTTTTTTTTTTTTTTTTTTTTTTTTTTTTTTTTTTTTTTTTTTTTTTTTTTTTTTTTTTTTTTTTTTTTTGGATAAAAAAGATCCGGTATTTTTACACAAATTTTATACATTTATATTGGTAATCTGAACAACTAATTTGAAAATAGCATAATGTAATACAAGAACAATGATGCTGTTTTTTTCAAATCACTATTTTGTAGTCTTTAAAAATAAAAAAACAGGGGCCCGGCAGGATGGCTCAGTGGTCTAAAGCGCCTGCTTAGGAAAGCTTGGGCGGCTGCAGGGACCATGGTCCAATCCCCAGCACCACATGCTGCATCAGCCCTGCCCTCAGGGCAGGCTGAGCAGGCCATAAATATAAACAAGCAAACAAAAGTTCTGAAACAAGAAAAAAAAAAAAATAACACATTTAGGGGCTGAGGAGATAGCTCCGAGGCACAAGTGCCTGCTGGGCAAGTGCAAGGTCGTGAGTTCGAACCCTGGTCCCACAAAAATAAAATAAAATAAAATAAATAAATAAATAAATAAATAAATAAATAAAAATGGAAAAAAAAAAAAAAAAAAAAAAAAAAAAAAAAAAAAAAAAAAAAAAAAAAAAAAAAAAAAAAAAAAAAAAAAAAAAAAAAAAAAAAAAAAACGGGCCTAGCAGGATGGCTCAGTGGTCTAAAGCGCCTGCTTAGGAAAGCTTGGGTGGCTGCAGGGACCGCGGTTCGATTCCTGGCACTACATGCTGCACCAGCCCTGCCCTCAGGGCAGGCTAAGCCGGCTGTAAAAACAAACAAAGAAACAAACAAACAAAAAGTTCTGAAACAAGAAAAAAAATTAAAAAACAAAAAAGAAAATCTTTCATTATTTGATTCACGTATTCAACTTAACCTATCTACTTAACTTAGGCATGATAAATTGTACTATTATATATTTTTGCACTTATTCAACAATTGCAATTTTTTCCTCTCTTTTTTTTAATTCTTCTTTCTTTTTTTAACAGTTGACACATTGTATATTGTTCTCACAATAGTTATACAGAGCACAGTGTGTGGGCATCACCCACCTTCCTATTGATGTTGCTAAGGAAAGAAAAAAAAATCTTCTCTTTGGATTAAGAGGAAGCAGATGCATACACAGCTCAATGTTCCACAATTGCAGTGGGCCACCAGTGAAACTTGCAACGTTGGAGGCTATTGATCCAAGCCTCCTACAGCTCATCTCATCAATCTAGCTCTGCGTTTCATGCCTTGTAATTAAGCTTTTTTGCTAGGTGATCAAGGGCAAGTCAAAGCAAGACCTGTATAACAAAACATTCATTGTTTGTATCTTCCAAGGTGAAATCCCCTCAGGATTAACTTTGGAACCATATACAGTGCTTTGTAGAACTGTTGTCAGTATCAGCCATCGGGATGAGTTAAGGCCGTTGCTTGACATATGGAATTTCTTTAAAAAAAAAAAAAGAAAAAGAAAGAAAAGAAAAAGAAAAAGAAAAACACAGAACAAACATTGAAGAATGAATGAACGAACAGATGGATGGTTGGATGTATGAATGAATGAATGAATGAATGAATGAATGAATGAATGAATGAATGGTTTGGAATGTTAGCAGGGTGCTCTGAAATTCACTTGCTTTGAAATGCAGACATATTTCTTCCTGGATGTTCTGCTTTGATGGTCATGACTGTCTTTTACCCAGTTTCCAATTCACTTTGTTCAGAGAAAAACAACAGAAGAGACATTTTAAACTTTATGTTCAATGAATTCCATAGCGTTATGTACCAAAACATGTACAATTCAGCCTTACACAGTGAAAACACTTCTTTATGCTCCATGAATAATGTCTGTTGTGGTAGAACCCCTGGTTTTCTGTTTCCTTTGTTTACTGTAATTCCATAAATCAATTTTGGGGGGACAGAAAAAGTAGTAAGCAGGGGCTTTTCATTTGACTGAATGTTTTAGGCAAAGTGTTATTGTCTGCATTTCTTTCAACTTTTATAATAATTGCTTAAGATATTTGAAGACAAATAATGTTTATAAAAGCATGCAAAATCATAGAAAAGACTACAGGAAAATTGGAATTTAAATAAATATCTGTGAGTTATATAAATTATTCATTTTTCAGTCCTTTGGCTTTCATGTCTTTACTCTTTTGAATTTAGTCCTGATCCTCTGATTCTGACCTTTTAGCATCTATAGCTGGTAGACTTGAGGCTCAAACTCATATTGCTTGCGTCTAAATAAATTCTCCTAATGTGATCCCTTGAGAGTAGCGTGGGCCCCAGTCTCTTCTGGGGAATTCATACAAAATGCAAATTCCCTGGTCTCAGCCAAGAGCCAGAAGCTCAGAAACTCTGGGGATGCAGCCCAGGATCCCTCACTTGCTCCCATCCCTAACCCTTCCAGCCCCGCAGGGGCTCGCTGAGGCTCAGGTGCCCACGCTTCTCGCAGAGCACAGCCTGCTATCGGTTTCTGCACATTGGCTGACTCAGGAGGCTCTTGTCTCCATGGGGCCACAGTGGTCTCCAAAATGGTTGTGAGCTGTATTTAACAAGTGAGAACACCAAGTCACAGAGAGGTTAGGCCTCCACCATTCCTCCCAGAACCAACATCATCTCATTTCACATCGGTAGGGATGGAATTGTAGCCCACAGGGTCTCCTTTCCATGCCCATGTGTTTTCTAAAATGCTGAGCTTGAGCAATTGTTCCTTACATTATTGTAATTTATCCTGAGGCATAGAAAAATATTTGATATTTCAAATATAAAATGTTCAGGGACCATAAATGACTACGGAATTTATTTTAACATGTTTGTTAAAATGCTGCTCTGAATTTTGCCAATCTTCCTTTAGTATTGCTTGTAAATGCAAAGCAGTATTTGCCAGGACCGACATGCCAGTTTTCTTCATTTCCTATGCATTCTCCGTTTTGCTGCTTGTGACACCGTAAGCAACCTGTCAGAGATGGGGATGGAACTGTACATTCGTCTTCCCCAAAGGCTCTGCTTGCAAAATGTTACGTAGCTTTCTCTGGAGTACATAAAGGAGTATTCACAGTTGGAATTATCCTGGTCTCTCCACAGGAAAATGCTCTAACAGTTCGTCCATCCCAGGAAGCAGGGTGCCATCCGGCCACTTTCCCTTTCTCAACCAGTCCCCTCCTACAGAAGGAAGTGAGCGCGTCCCTAAACATCATCCTTTAAAAATTGACTGAAGAGGATGGCTCTGGTTATTACTAAAGGGGAAACCAGCTATCAGATTTTCAAATTTCCCCAGAGACAGAGGTACATACCACATTACAAGCCAAAATCTAAATCTGTGAGATGGTTGTGTGCACAATCACAATGATACCATTACATTTACTCTCATTGTGACACTTACCTTTTCGTTTATATTTACATTTGATGTAAACTTTTGATGTTGAAATTTAAAAATTGTTCCTTTCAAGTGTATACATTTCTATAGCCTTATAGTGACAATTTATTTTGTTACTCACATGAAATTCTAACCTTTTTATGTGAAAAGCTTATAGATGTTTTTAAAAAATAGAGCTATACTTAAAAATCTGCCTGGGTTTCTCATTATCATGAATAGTAGACTAAAAGAAGAACAAAAAGTGCTTAGCATAATTTTGGGGTATATTGTACTAGATACTTAACTTCGGTACTTTTTCTAGCTAGGGTAAAAAATTATCTTAAAATATGAATTTTCTCAAAAAAATGCAAAAACTAGAAGTAGGTTTTCCTTTTATTTCTCAAGAAAACTGAACTCCTACATACAATTTTGAGGGGAAAACATTATCCATTGAAATAACTTATAAAATAATAAGTATACGCCACTTGTTATGTGAATTGATTTCCATTGTTAAAACTCACATTTTGGGGGCTGGGAAGATAGTTGGGTAGTCTAAGTCCATGTCTGGAATGCACAAGGACCTGGGTTCGATCCTGATACTGCATGTCCTACTGGTCCCAGAACCCTAGGTGCACTGTGCTAGCTGCTAAAACTGCCTGTAATACCAGCAGTGGGGAGTCTGAGACAGGAGGATTACTGTGAGCCCAAGCTACACAGCAAGATCCTATATCAAATAAATAAATAAATAAATAAATAAATAAATAAATAAATAAGATTAAAAAACTCAGCTTTTTGTTCACTAAAATGGAAGGAAACAATGTTCTTCTACTCATACTATTGTAAGTCTGGTCTGACCCTTGGCTCCTAAGGGCAGAGCTGATCCTGTCTGAATGTCACTGAACTGTCAATTCTGGGCAGTTTGTATTGATGCTGAAGTCTGTCTGCTTTGCTTCAAGACAGTGATTTAATTTGGAATCCTAAAAAAATGGAAGCAGAACAGCTAATCTTCAATGATAGATCATCTACATTACTGAAGTGGTGAAACTTATTAGTTTTTGGTAATTTGTGCATGAAAACTGCATAATTTTGTTTTTGATACGGAGCAGCTAAAAACCAGATGGAATAGTTTCCTTGTTCTTATTCATGGCAGAACATACAATGGATTTAGAACACAATGAAAACAAAGAATGACAGAATTCTGTGTGAAAGCCTTCTGATGTGAGATCAGAGGCAGACATAAACTGAGGTGACCTCAGTCATCCAAACCTTTATATAACCGGTTTCCTTTGGCTGAAGTTGGAAATGGATGCTACTTTAGTCAATAAAATATAGCTATAGCAGTGGCAAAGACCCTTCCTTGCTTAGCTATGTAAGTATCCACCTCCGCTGACAGAGTGTGAGGTCCTTGTTCATCTTTGAAGAAGTGAGCTCTCTTCATGTCTGAGGGTCATAAGCCTAGGTGTGACCTGGATGACCTCAGGGAGCTCATTGAAGCCCCTGGTTGACAGTCAGCAAAGGCCTCTGTCTTCTGGCTACAGAAAACTTATTTCTTCCAACCACATGTGAACAGAGGTGAGAGAGAGACTTAAGCCTCAGAAAGTTCTTCCCTTTGCCATACTTTCTGAGACTAGAGCAAAAGATCCAGTAGGTGATAGGTTCAGAACCTACAAACACTCTGATAGACATGGGTTTGCAGTGCTAAGACTTTAACTTTGTTAAGCCTTGGCAATTTGTTAGACAGCATAGAAAACTGATCCAGGGAAGGTCCTTCATTCACTTTCATGAGACTTCAGATTTTTCTCCTAAGAGGAGGAGTGTAGGGAAGGGTCGTGCCTGGTGAAGTTGTTGGACACATCTATGTTTACACATGCCTGGAAGACTCTATTTATGTGTAATGACTCCTGAGTTAGTAGCTTATTAGTATTAGAAGTAAATACAATGCTAACAGAAAATACTTCCTTTACTTAGATATGTACTGTTAGGATAGGGGAATTCACTTTGCAGTGTAGCAGCTGAGACAGAGGGATGCCTTGCTCAGACAGAGTTACCTGAAAGAGTTTCCACATCTAGTTTTACTCTTTCTCCAACTATTAAGAAGGCTTTATTCAGCGAAGATATTCTGATGTAATATTAAGATGATTTGATGTGGGGCTGTATAATAACTATAAATGATTCAGTGAGAATCACTGAATCTAAACTGTGAAAAAAAGATAAACACTTTAGTATAGAATAAATGTGTGTCACAAATCACAAAGAGCACAGTGAATTTTTGACATATTCTGTTTCTCATGAGTGAAATGACTGCAGACTGTAATGTTCACTATACCTATAATATGTAGACTTATTGGGGATGCAGCTGGAAGACATACTTTCCTTTGTAATGAGGAACATTACAGCATTATAATTGTGCTAGAATTCAATTATGTAACATAAAGTGAACGCACAATGTAGTGTGGGACACACCTCATATGTGCAAGAAATTCTTCTAATCTTTCTTTTAAGGAGGCACACACCAACATTTGCATACACACACACACATGCACACAAACACATACACACACACATGCACATGCACATGGGAGCTACTCGAAACAGTTCGTCCTATGATATAGGCTATTCTCTATTATATTTTACCATTGAACCAATGCCCTCACTCTCCGGCAACAAATTTTAATATGTTTTTGTCTTTCTAAATATGAATTATAGAGGTTTGAAAATTATAGAAGCTTAGAAATCATTAGTTAAGTGGTTGAATGCTAGCCTAGAAAGAATGAGGCCTGAGGCTTTATTCTATTACTGCAGAAGGAAGGGAGGAAAGAAGGAAGGATGGAAAGAAGGAACAAAGGAAGAAAGGAATAAAAATAGGGAGAGAGAAGGGAGGGAGGGAAGGAGAGAAAAATATGATTTATGCTTATTCTTTTCTCATGACATCAGTATTGCACTGAATAATTGTTTTCATTTTCACTTTAGCTTACAAGAGCATTCACTATGCATTTTTGAAATTGTCTGATCTATTGGTATATTCTACAAAGCTTTGTTTTCTCTGTTGAAGCATATGCAATATGTGTCTATTCTTTGTTACCTAGAAATTGCTTCTTTTTCTGCCTGTGAGGGACCATGAGTTAATTTTACCTTTTCTCTACAGTTTATAACTGGAATTCTGTGCCACACCAGGAAGAGAATGGTATTGTCAAATTTTTTTTTTTTGGCTAGAAGTAACTGTGAGTAAGGGAAAGCACAAAGACAGAATCTCCTTTACTCTCCTGGCCTTGAGCAAATATGTAAACCCTACAACACAGTTTCCTTGGGTTACAGTAGCCCAAGGGATTAATTATGGAGGTCACTGTATTTCAGGCCTGTGCTGTATCTTTGGGTTTTTTTTTTTTTTTTTTTTTTGTGGGACTGAGGTTCAAACTCACGACCTTGCACTTGCCAAGCAGGCACTTGTGCCACGGAGCTATCTCCCCAGCCCCTGTGTGCTGTATCTTTGAATATCTTGTTTAGTGATTTTAGGTTTACTTTGGGATTATAAATTTAATCGTTATTGTAAGCTACCAGAATTATATCATGACAAGTGATAGCATTTCTGTAAGAACAATCCCTGAATCCTACAGGTAGATCTCAGTGATTAACCACACTTGCCTTTGATCTTCTGACACAGCTTAATTCTTTAGAACATGAAATGATTGTGGATCCTGATTATGAAGCTATATGACTTCATATAAGTTTGTTGCCTGATAGTGAGGGCATTGGTTCAATGGTAAAAGGTCTTCATAGCTAAAAATTTAGTCTTCACAAGTAGACTATTTTCTATTTTAAAAATGCACACTATGCTTTTTTTTTCTTGAAAATTACTGCTGACAAGCACAGTGCTTTTAGCCCTTTGCAAAGCATTTATTACACATCTGCTAGGAAGTAGAGCTTGGGAGCTGACAAATAATTACGAAGCATTAAGCAGCCAGTGTGCGTGTGCGCGTGTGTGTGTGTGTGCATGTCTGTATGTTCATGCATCTGTGTGCGTATCCTTACAAGTTAGGATAAGAAAATGTTCATAAATTTCCTTTTACTAGAATGGGAAGAGCATAGAATTATCAATAGAGATAATATATTTCTTTTCTTTGTTTTATTTCTTTGGAAAAATCTCAGTTACTTATAGGTTATCATCAGCTTACAGATGAAGCAGAAGAAACAACTGGGAGAAAGTTTGTGTGTATGGGTAAGAGGGAAAGGGTGAGGACTCGAATGCAATTCTGCAAGAATTTATTATATATTATCACTAATTGTGTCTGTGTTGGACACTTAAAATTCTGTGGCATGCATATATGTTACTGGCTGGTTAAACTAATAGTTTATAAATTTACATCTTAATTACCACACTGCCATCTCCCTTGAAAACATGCACAGGAAAGGAACAATTAATGTAGCCAGAGCTGGGGCACTTAATTTGGAGAGAGGTTGACTCTTCGGGAAATAGGAAGGAACTTCAAATATTTAAAGTTACATGTGTCAATAGATGAGCAAATTTAGTTCAACTCCAGAGAGTACACAGAAGGCTAATTTGACTTTGATTAAGAGTAAATCTTGTCTCTCAGAACTATACACCAGGGGCTGTCTTCCTTGTGAAGGTGTAAGTGATTGGTTACTAATAAGATTCAACAAAACAGGCTGCATGAGAATGTCTCTTAAGGATGTTGTGTGGCTTCATTTAGTAGAATGTTAGACTACTTGACTTCTTCATTTTGTTTGATTCTGAGATTACATAGTCTGCTATTAGCTGACAGTCAATGTTTATAAAGTATCAATGGCTTTAAGTAGAGCATCTATGGCTGGAAGGGGTTCAAAGTGGTCTCCTGTTAAGACTTGTAATGAGACGGATCCTCAACTCACTACCACATGGTCCTAAAAGAGTGAATCTCATATGGTGCCACGGTGAGATATCTGGCTTTACAGCCAAAGCCTAAAAGCAAAATTCTGGCCACATTTTCTGGGTTCATATATGTTAATGGATGTGAAAAGATTTCCATTTCCTTTCTGACATAAAGCTGCAGGCAGGATAATAGCAAGTTCAAGGGCAGACTTTTTCTCAAAATAAGGACTGGGAGTGTAGATCAATGGATGCCCTGGGCTCAATCTCTAGTATAGCTAAAAGATATCCCTCCCAAAACTAAAACTATACTCACATTCATTTCTCCGAGAAAGGCCAAATAATTTTGTTCTAGATCTTACCTACACACTGTAGACTGTGCTGACTATATGTAAAAATATACACTGAGGACAAGAACCTCTTAGGCTGAGCCTTAAACTTATAAAACTTTTAAAGGGCTCCATTTTTTGTTTAAAAAATCACATTTATCAAGTTATGAATCACAGTAATTTTTATTTAGAATAAGAATATGTAACAACACATTACAAATTGGAAAACTCTCATAAATAATACAGAATGGTATAATTCATGAAAATAATATTTTATTGAATATATAAGGTACTCACTTCATTTAGCTCAAAATTTATGAACATATTTATATATGAAAATAATTTTGTAAGTTCATCAGCTATAAAAAAGAAGGTAGCCGGGCATGGTGGCTCACGCCTGTAATCCCAGCACTTGGGAGGCTAAGGCAGGAGGATTGGTGGAAGTTCGAGACCAGCCTGGGCTACAAAAGTGGGCTCAAGGCCAGCCTCAACTGCATAGCAAGACCCTGTCTCAAAAAAAAAAAAAAAAAAAAAAAGAAAGAAGGGAAATTCAATCTCAGTTTGTCATGAGTGTTTCCAATTTGTCTTGTAATTTGTAGTTTAAAAATATCTGTCCTCACTGAAAATGGCATACATGTGTTCAAAATTTTATAAAGTTCAAGGAAAAATTTCTACTTGTGATGTTTTCAAAGAGGTGTGCCTATATTATCTTTGGCTTCCTATATTACAAACTTTGTTTCTCTGCTACTTACATACTTGCTCATGCAAAAACAGTTTATGCTATGATATAATTCCAGTTTCTGCCCTTCCAATCGTAAGCTTGGGCACCAGATGGGTAAGCCTACTGGCACCAGTATTGTTAGAGCTCACTCCTGAACTGGAAAGTGTACAACAATTCAAGTACATTGTTGATTCTGAAGCAGATGATAATCTACTGAACTAAAGTTAATGTGTTCTCCACTTAATGTCCCTTCTATAAAATCACAAAACCTCTTCAGTCACTTTAGTTCTAGTTGGTACCAGCAGATAGTTATCTCAGAGAGGCTGTAGTGTAAGGAAGCAGGTATCATAAATCTAGAAAACTTAAATATAAACAGAAAATGACTTGGCTTTTCAAACTTAATTATTCATTAGCTGATAAAATTAGAGCTCAGATCAAGATCAGAAAATGTTAGAAGGGCTCCCTACAGTCACAGAAGACACACTGAACTATTCCCCTTGCCTCCCTCCCCCCACCTTCACAGAAATAAAGTGGAGCTTTGGAAAGATTCAGGATCCTCACTGTGCCACTCCCTACCCTCACTGTTGCAGGAGCCATGAAGTACCCCATAAATCTGTCGAGGCTTTGAAAACGTCAAAATGATGGAGCAAGATGAAATATCAGACCTCAAACCCATTCAGAACAAGTCCAAGAGAAACTGACATAGAAGAAGTTGGAATTCACACACCTGAAGTTTCTGAAATGATAGCAACCAAGGTAAAGAGACAATTCTATCAGGTTAAAGAAGAAATTAGATCAGAAATAATCTCTCAGGTAAAGAAGAAGAAATGACAACAATCAGGAAAGAATTGCTCAGCATACCTAAACAACACACAGATTTCTTTTAAAAAGAAGACTATGGAAAAATGATGGAAACATTAAATGGACAAACAATACAGATGTCTCAGTCATTTTTTATTTGTCATTGAGACAAATACCGCAAAATGAAGGAAGGAAAGGTTTGTTTAGCTCACAGTTAGTGGAAGTTTTCGACTATATTTTGCTGGCTTCAAGATAGTTGACAGCAGTTTATGGTGGTGCAGAACAGCAGAGAACAGAGGAACAAGAGTAGTTGCATTGACTGTCAAGCCCCTGAGGATCAATGGAACGGATCAGAAGTAAAAAGTGATCAAAGATCTAAATGTTAAGAGAAACACTAATGCTACTGGAGGAGAAATTAGGTAGAAATCTTGAAGACATATAGCGTAGGTAGAGGGTTCATGTACAAAAACCAAATTGCATAGGAAATACTTCAAAGAATCACCAACTGGGATATCATCTTATTGAGAAGTTTTTGCATATTTTTTTACACCAATGGTGTAAAAAGAAAACCCACATATTGGGAAAACATTTATCCAACTGTCCCTCACACAAAGGATTTCTATCTAGAATATATAAAGAACTTTTAAAACCCAGACTCCAAATTCCAAGAACCAACACAAAATGGGCATCTGAGGTGAACACATACACTTCTCATCTGAAAAAATACAAATGGCAAATAAGTATATGAAAGAATCCTCAACATCATTTCTTGGACCAATTCTGCATGCTTATATCTGGTAATCTGAACAGCTAATTTGAAGACAACAATAAGCAATGTAACAGCCATTATTGAATTCTTATCGCATTGTTTAATGAAATTTTGTATCATTTCTAACTTTTTAAATTATTTTTAGTCTCTTGAAAAACATAAAAAATTATTTTTCCCAAAAAGAAAATGTTAGAAATAATTTTTTCCTGAACTTCATAATAAAATTATGAGTTTGATTTAGTACTGAAAATGAGTCAATAAAATAAAAATCATAGTCAACAACACATAGTTTCAAAAGTCACATCTGCTGCTGTCCTTTAGTAAGACAAATGCCATTTGCTTAGATGCATTTTCTGATATAAATGTCACACCCAGTTTGCATTTTCTTTTCAACAGTCGAGGGTGGTACATAAACATTAGGATGCCCATTCTCTTTTTCAATATCTGAGCTTAACATATGTCAATAATAAAGTTGCAGAATTATATCCAAGTCTTGCATATGTCTGAAGGAATTGATGAATTCATTATAATTCTTGTGTGACCTTTGTGGACTAGGACAATATTGAATCCATAAACGAGAATCCATAAACAGAGCAAATGTAAGGTAATTTTGGAGTTAAATTGTGAGTTGGTATGTGTTGGAGTTCACCTTGATAATTCACTTCAGATCTCCCACATCCCAATATATCCATTGTTCTTATTAATTATTATTGGCTACCCTTTAAAGCAGTTCAAAGTTTCATTTCATAGTTAACTATACTATTTTGACATTCTATGTCAGGATATTTGCAAAATGCTGTTTTCATTGTCTCATGAGTAACATGACTTAAAAACATTTAGTGTCTAGTACTCTGCTTTCACCATTAGCATTTTACATGACTTACTGATCAACAAATAGGATTTATGTAGAAACAGTTGTCTGATTGCATTTTTGGCACAACATTCTGCCAGTAATTTGATCATAAACTTTCATGGCTTCTTTTTTTCCCTACCTTGAAATGCCCATAAAGCTGTAGTTTATGATAGAAACTAGGAGAGAATTATAGTTCTTGTTTTAAAAAACTAGTACAGATGCTAAGATAAATCCCTAGCTAAGGAGGCCTTCCATTAGCTACACTTTTCAAAACTGATATATCAATCTTAAAATGCAGTTTGGGCTCTATTAAATTCTCAATTCAGCCCCACATTCTGCAGTACTAATTCTTCATGTTTATTACCTTCCACACTTCCTGCCACTCATGCTTTGTGTATGCTGCCGGATGGATAATAAAATCACAATAAATGGAACACCCAATAAATTGCTTGTGTATATGTTTTACCAAAATGAGAATAAATGAGTATCTTGAAATTTCATTTCTGAAAGAGTGATTTTTTTCATGTATTTAGTACAAGGTCTACAGTGTCTCACTACACAGATCAGACTCATAGTGATTCTCTTGTTTTTGCCTCCCACGTGTTGGGATCACAGGTCTGTGCTACCACACCTAGTCTCATTCCCCTTCTCAGCACACCTCAGGAGTGAGGCCGGCATTGCACATCGGGGATCGAACCCCAGTCCCTGCACCTGGCTTAGTGGGCACTTTAGTGTGCTCAGCTATCTGGCCATTTCTGACAATGATGAATTTGATTGGTTTAGTACCTTATTTTTAGTGATTCTTCAATCAGGGAGATCTATAATCTATAATCTATAGTCTTCTATAATTTTTCTGGCCTTGACAATCCTCATATCTGACTCATGTTTTCCTTATAAATAACTTTCTGCATAACATAATCTACCCCATGTATAAACCAATACTATCTCTCCCTGTTCAATCCTGGTAATTCTAAAATGCCAGTTAAACCCAGCTCCTTGGGTGGTATGTAATGATCCATGCCTGTAGGCCCAGATGCTTTGGAAACTGAGACTGGAGTATTGCCTGTCCCATAAACAATAAAACTTCCTTGAGGAAACCTATTGTCACTTTCTAGACTCACGTGAGTTGAGTAACATTCCAATGAAATTAAAACATTGTTGACATAATAGTTTTTATTTTTACTTTTTGAAGTATTGGGATTGAACATGGAGCTTCCCACTGATCTACAGTCACCTCCCACCCCCCTTTTTTGGGGGGGTGGCAGGGTCTCTCTAAATTACTGGCTGTGCTCAAATTTACTAGCCTCCCAGAGTGCTGGGGTTATAGATGGGTACTATTGAGCCCATCTGAGTTTACAATACTTTTTTGAGCAGGATTTAACAATCATATCAAGAGCCACCTAGATAACTCAGTGGATTAAAGCACCTGCCTAGGCAAATGCAGGCACTGGGGTCTGTTCCCCAGTGTGCCTCGCCAGCCTCGCCCCCAGCACATGTTGAGTTGGCAACCGAGACTGCGTGTGGTGGTGCATGCCTGTAATCCCGGCACTTGGCAGGCTGAAAAGAGGAAGAAACACTATGAGTCCAATCTGTGTAGTGAGACTCTGTAGACCCTATCCTAAACACATAGATAATTATATCAATATGTCACATTTATATAAGCTTTGTATCAATAGCTGCCAATATGAAGATGAGTTTAGTCTTTGCTAAAATAAATCTTGGCTAATTATTTAATGTTTGGAAAACATTTGCTAGTGGAAGAAAACACAGCCAAACTAGTGTTCTCTAGAATATGAAAATAAAATGGTAGTAAACGCAAAATACCCTCTTTGTTAATCATGCATTTTCCAGTGGCAGCTGTGCTGTGCTGCAGGGTGAGGAGCCTGCCACTTAGGGTCACATGGCAAGCACAGTAGGTAGTTCTTCCTGGAGCCACACTGTCAGGAGAAGAGTCGTGAGTTTAAACCCTGGTTCTACCAAAAAAAAAAAAAAAAAAAAAAAGACTACATTAATCATCAATTACTTAGTTAAAAGTTACCTATTTAGGGCTGGGAAGATAGTTTGACAATCTAAGCTCCAGCCTGGCAAACACAAGGACCTGGGTTCGATCCATGGTATAGTATGCCATGCCCGCCCTAGAACCCTGGGCCACCTAAAACCAGGTGTGGTAGTGCATGCCTGTAATCTCACCTCTGGGGAGATTGAGATAGGAAGATCACTACAAGTCTAAGCTGTGTAGCAAGACTTTATACCAAATACATAAATAGATAGATGATAGATAGATAGATAGATAGATAGATAGATAGATAGATAGATTCATTACCTATTTAGGGTTCAACTGCATTACAGATATGGTCCTATGTTCTGGATGAAACAGTGACTAAGACAGGTGTGCTCTCTTGCCTCTTGGGATCAGCAATCCAATAGTGCCCAGGGTTTGTGAACATAAGGGTGATTTAATTCTCTCATTGACCTTCAAAGTATATTTTTGGTTATTAAACTCATGCTGTGCTGCTCCAGATGTTTTCTTTATTAGCCCTGTAAACAAAACCAAAAGATTCGCACACAGAAAGCACTGAAAGAGTGAAAGCTAATTTAGACATAATGAGACTGAGACTGGTGAGGTACAGATCGAAGGGTGAAAGGGAGAGTTGACATGAGTGAGCATTTCAGGGGCAGTCCATGGAGTAACATAAGTGAGGGAAAAGAAGTTACAGGGACACAGATCAATTTTTAATGTATTTTGGAAGCAGAACAAGTCTTTTCATGGATTGGCTTTGGGCAGGAGATGAGAAAAATTAAGATGCCTTCTTCTGAAAACAATGAAAATTAAGGGAAAAATCAAAGAAAGACAGTTTAAAGTTAAAAAGACACAAGTCGGTTCAGTCTGACATTAATTTTGGCCTATCTCTAAGACATACAGTTAGAAGTAATTTTTTTTTCCATTTCCTATTTGTTATTACTTTTAATAAGAAATAACAATGTGACAGTTTCAAAATACATTAGCAGTACATTCCCAATATTTGAAACAATGCATATTGTTGTCTTAGAGGTAATGTTCATATGCATGAACACCTTTGAGAAATGCATCTTAGTTAGAGGTAGAACCTTAGCACCTTGAGTAGCTTAGCATTACATTAACATACACTGCTTTGATTATTTAAAATTGCTTTTTGGGCCGGCCAAATAGCTTAGAGGATTAAAGTGCCTACAAGCTAGCACAAGGGCCAGGGGTTTGATCCCTGGGATTGCTGTGCTGGCTCCACTCCTGGGGTACGTTGAGATGGTGATTGAGACTGGGCATGGTAGTGTGCACCTGTAATCCCAGCTCTTGGGAGACTGTAAACACGTGGATCGCTACTAGTCCAATCTAGTACTGAGACTGACCCTTCCCAAAGACAAATGAATAAATAAATAAATAAATAAATAGCTTTCTTACACAATGATCCTTTCCTAAAATATTGAAAGCTCTATAAATAACAGTAGTGGCAAATATAATTTTATGCAGTAAATATATAGATGATACAGAGCTAAATCCTTCAGGTCTTTAGAAATACAATAACTGAGGATAAAAAAGCAATAAAGGGCTGCATATGATAAGTATATCATAATTTTGGTACAAGTAAATTGTTATAAAATAGGATTTCATAAATATCAACTTTCTAAACATTAGGCTTAAATAGTGATTGAATATGGGAAATGAATAAAGAAAAGACAAACGTGGAGAGTGGAGCAGATCAGCCATGAGAAAGCCGCCAGGATAACGGCTGCTGAGAAGCACAGCGCTGCTTCCGTGGAGCCGCACCATAAAGCCTAAAGCTGTGTGGTGTTGCAGGCTTGCAGGACAGGAAGTAGGCCCACGGGCTGGGCAGTGAGATTAGTTTTCAGAGTTCTTTTTTTTTTTTTTTCAATTTTTTTATTGTTTAAATTTAACAATGGTTATATTACATATTTTCATCATCAGATCAGTTTAGATTAATACATATAGTTATACAAGATTGATCAAACAATTAAGCATTAAGCTTTCTAAATCCATATTACTTTTTTTTTTTTCTTTTCCCCCTTCTTTTCTTTGAAAGTTGACATATTACATATTGTCCTCACAATCATTCTACAGAGTGCAGGGTGTGGGCATGACCCACCTCCCTATTGATGTTGCATAGAAAAAAGAAAGAAAGAGAGAAAAAGAAAAGGAAAGAATATAAATCTCTTTGGACTAAGAGAAAGCAGATACATACACAGTCAAAGGTTTTGCAATTGCAGTGCGCCACCAGTGAAGCTTGTGATGTTGGAGGCTATTGAATCTAAGCCTCCTAAAGCTCATCTCACCAATCTAGCTCTACGTTCCATGCATTGTAATTAAGGATTTTGTTTTTTTTTTTTCCTGCTGGGTGGTCAAGGGCAAGTCGAAGCAAGACCTGTATAACTAAGCATTCTTTTTTTTTTTTTTTTTTTTTTTTTTTTTTTTTTTTTTTTTTTTTGTATCTTCCAGGGTCAAATCCCCTCAGGATTAAATTTGAGACCATAGACAGTACTTTGTAGAACTGTTGTTAGTGTTAGCCTTCGGGACGAGTCAAGGCCATTGCTTGGCCATTTTGCTTTCTGTGAAAGCCTGAGAGAATGTTTTTCTCTGGGAGACTTTCCTTAGACGCACTGCAGTTCATTCATCTCTTTCCTCTGAGGTCCCATAATCACTTTGACCAGGACATTTGGGACACCTCTGAGTTATAGGATATTACAGCACAGGTTCTCTTATGTCCTGGGTCTTTATTGACCTTGAAGAGCTAGGTCCAAAATATTGGCTATTCTTATAGCCCTTCTTTTTCTCCAATTGTTGGTCTGTTAACTTACATTCTCAAACCTCCAGCAGAAAAGCTTTGTGATACTATTACTCTATAACATAGATACTGAGCTTATCGTCACTGGATTTCTGAGTATCAAATATCTTTCACTTAGCGTGCAAATGATATTTTCTGACCATCACTGATATTCTAGTAACTTTCCATACAACGTGATATAAGCAGTTACACAATTTTGACACAGATATTTGGAAATTCAAGGAAATACAAAATTGTACCCTGTCAAGAATATGGATTTTGGCCCAGTCTCTTATTTTCAAGTACTACTCTTGAGAGAATGACAGTAACTGAGTTTACACCAGGAGCAGTACATATCAAAAAGAAAAGAGTGACATGTATTCCAAACATAATTTTAGCGTTAAATTGTGCTGTAGTCAATATGCTGAACCTTTTGAAGGTTCTTGAGACCAATATCTGATTCATCCTGTGTACATAAGTGTATGGTTTTGCTATTGATGTTTTCTGCTTTGTCTGCTTCCAGTCACTTCGTTGTTTAATCCATAACACATTCAGCTGTGTTATGCCCTTAAGTTCTTGTTTTCTTCTTTAAAGTTCTTATAT